>NRSV01000013.1:311569-385026 GCA_002286855.1 Bipolaris cookei
AAACAATCGCCGCGACGGGGAGGCGCCTGGGAGGCGCAGACACCGCGCAACGCGCGCGAAATTGAGGCTCAAAGTACTCTCATTCGACAGAGGGTAAGAAACCGCCCTGGGTCTTCTGCAAGTTCTTTAGACGAGAAGGTTGCACAGTTGAGTAAAGGGGCTCAGCAAATAGCACATGAAATGACGCTTATGAGAGAGGAAGTTGCTGCTCTTCGAGAGACTCTAAACGCAGTAAATAAGCGTAAAAGCCGCAAGCGGCGATACGTATGGACAGATGAGACTCTTACTGTAGGCGAAGTACAAGAAGTATTAGCTGAACAGGCGGGTAGCAGTCGTTGTGACGGTGAGAGCGCGTCGAAGAGGGTGCGAGGAGAGAGGGGATGCGGGCGTTGCAAGCAGACTGGACACAACGCTCGTACCTGCGCAGTTGAGATAGATAGTGTAAGTGATAGTAGCGATTCTGACAATTAATTTGGTATATCGCAATAGTTTATTGACTGTGATAAAAGTGCGTGATATGGTCTCGACGTCGACGCGCCGGTGCAAAGTGGCCGACTCGCTTGGGTGGCCGACTCGCTTATGAACCACGTTAGTGATGATTTTTGGGTACATTCTGAAGTGATAGCTTAAAGTACATATTCTGGAATGAGTATCTGGAAGATGAGTGGAAGAACTGAAGTATGTTTGGAAAGTGAATGGGCATAGGTGAATATTCCGGTGTTCATGATAAAATCCTCATAATTTCTACACTTGATCTATACCAACATTGCAGTAAAAGGAATGAAAAAGAACCTCCTTCTCCTTATCATCGCAGGCCAGCCTTGATTCATAGAACGAAATATCTAAGCAAGAGATCCTCCAAGCACCCAGACTTCACCATTGGCAACTTTGTCGGCGATACCCTTGATTTCGACGTTGGCGGGTTGAATCTGCAGGATTCGATTAGCTTAGAATCTGGTGATGCTTGGCAGATTAAAAAAAAGCATTGGAAAGCAATCTTTGGCAACACCGCGAAAAAGAGTAGTGTAAATGCCATCCCGATGTGGCCAAAAGAGAGACAACCTAAGAAAAAAAAGAACCTGGGGTATCTGATTGAAGCCAGACGAATGCTGATGAGAGTGGGACTCGAACCCACGCCACTTTCGTGACCAGGAATATGATGTTAAGAAGACCTTAACCTGGCGCCATAACCAACTCGGCCATCTCACCAATTGTTTTGGTTGTTTGATGGGAATTTTGGAAACTACATTGAATATGTTCGTGGGCAGTTGGACCGAGACGCGAATGGCCACCTGCGGTCCGGTGGGGCAACTCCGAATGCAATGCAGACTACTGTACTGACGGGCATGGGTATGCTTACCTTCTTTTGACCATCCTTAGACTCCCACCAGATCTCGTTGCCAGCAAGTGTCTTGATCTTCTTGCCCTCTTCCCATGGACTTTCGGGTACAATGTGTCGCTGGACGAAGCGCTCGAGGTTGCTCTTCGCGCGGTCTTCTCCGCTAGCGCCCTGGTAGGCGTTGGCGCCTAGTTTGTTGTAGTCTTCCGGGTCTTCCCACGGTTTCCTCTCCAAGTCGCACATGACACTGTTGTGGGGAGCGAGTACAGTGACGTTCTGCGCTGCATCGTTTAACCGTTCGGCCACGGTGTCGATGTCCCTTGTCAAGCCGCTGAATATGGCAATCTCTTGTGTTTTCCCGATGACATCGGATATGGTGACGCCAGTCGAGACCTGCCCCTCTGGTTTGCTCATGATGTAGTCGCGAAGCGGCAACTGTTCTGTGAGGATGTGGAGCGAGTTGACGATGCTGTCGAAGGGACGGGACTCAGCGGAGCAAGCGAAGATTAGAGAGATGGTAGCAAGAGGGTATGCGAAGAAAGATCCGGATTTCATGGTGGCTTAAGCAGGGTGCATTAGGGTGTTGCTGGAGGGTGTTTGTGAGCGCGGCGGTTGGCGTGGGTGGCACACACGTCATGCCGCGGTGAAGCCAAGACCTCGTGCTCACGCGAATGATCGTCGGTCCTCTTTATGAGCTCAGGGACTGATTCCTCTCTCCTTGCACTTATGTCTCGGCCAACGTAAAATTCCGCGCCTTTGAGCGCGTCATTTTTAGGCCCAACTCTCTGAGCAGATAATCAAAAACTATGGCCCTGCAAATTCCAACGGTCACTGTTGTAAGTGCAATTAATAATCGAGAGCCCCTAACACAGTACTAAGTAGACTAGGATGATCTCCTCGCTTTCCACGCGCAGCATTTCCCCCACGCGTCAACGCCTGAGCATATTCTCTACGGTGTGCATCACGAGCAAGAGACGGCTGAAGAATATTACGACGAAGAGGACGATGGACTTGGCTACTACCCCGATGGGACCAAGCGCACCCTGACCGACGAGCAAATTGCTATGTTCCGACACTCGGAAATCCAAGCTATCCTTCGCAAACGGCGGCTACAGAAAGAGAATGGTGAATCTTCGGACTATAAATATACTGCCGAAAAGCCGTCTCCTGATGTTGCCAGCCCAGCGCAAGAGGGTTCTTCGCATGTGGCAGATGATTCGCAACAGGCTCAGTCCAAGGATTCAGGGCAAGCAAATAAGCAACAATGGGCTACAACCAGTGCGAAGAGTAAAGCCAAGGCCAAGAGGAAGAGGGATAGGTATGCAAAGAGGAGAAAAGAAGTCAGACTGCAAAAGGGTCTGCCGAGACGAAGGAGTGGCCGCAATGGTGCAGGCAGTGATTACAGTGATGACGAGAGTGATGAATGGGATCCATGGCACCAGGCGAATGGGCCTGATGCGCAAAAGGAAGACATCCTGGATCTAGATTATTGAGCCGGACAGCTCTTGCAGTTATGGTTGCTCGTTTTGTCCCATCCTCCACCGCGGCTATCCGCTTTGAACAGCATTGCTTCAATGCTCTTTCGCAAACAAGCTTGTAGTCCACACACTGAAATCCATTTGTGAGTGTTCCCTTTTCCTTTACCCCATGTGCAATGATGAAACTTCGTTATCGTCATCCTTAGGCGGAGACGATGCCGGGCTTGAGACGATAGTGAAAGACTGCTTGCAGCCTGAACTCTCGACTCGTCTGGTGCTGTCAATGGCGAGTTTACAATCTTCTCTCTGAGCACTTCTTCATTGCCTTTACTGCTGAGTATGTCATGCGTAATAATGTACTGACATGAAGACTAGATGCTGGCGTCCCTTCAGTGATATTGATTCGAGTTGCGGGTATAGGTGAAGGTGTGGTTGCAGTAAAGGCTTGAGCTTCTGCCATGATAGTTCTATGTAGCATGGACATTGTGACTGTCTCCTACTGCCTTGCCGTCCCAATAGGATGTGATCTAGTAGCTATTAGTTAATGCCCTATCACCATAAGATTCACTCTTTCACACTTACTATTACTCTGTTTGCTCCCCGCTCAGCCCACGGTACCGCGCTAGCGGGACGTGATTTCTTGCGAGGGTCTTGTCGTGCCCTCCCTCATTGCAGCAGTCTCACTTAGCTCTTCAACCTTCTACCCTCGACTTGTTTCTTGAACACAACCTTGCTCATCAACCAGTCACTCTCGACATCATCATGGCACCCCAAAAGTCTGTTGTCAATGACAAGGCTCTAAACGCGAAGAAGACTCCTACTGTCAAGCAGAGCAAAGATAAGGTTGTGAAAAGGCCTGCGCGTGGATACCACATCTTCAGGAATGGCATGCTCAACGTTACACCCAAGGGCGGAGAGATTGAAATGTAAGTACATAATGACTGCAATTTATGCAGGGAAACTAACATTTGTTAGTTTTAAAGCTAACTAGTAGTTGCCTCTACTTCGTCTCCTGCCGAAGGTAAGGAACTACTCGTTATTCAGATATGCAATGGATACTGATTATGCAGGTCCGCAACATGATATGGGAACTCGCGCTCGGCGGAAAAGTGTTCAGGTCTCGAGTATACCCTTCGAATAGGTTGTTGCTACAAATTCCTATCCAATTTTCTCTTTTACGAATATGCCGTCAGATCTATGCAGAAGCAGCCAATATCCCACTGAGACAAAACACATTCTCCTTCCCGACACATTGGCACATACGCAGGCGGTTTGGAGCTCTCAAAAAGGTCCAAATCAACCAGACCACTTCCTTCTGCTTTAAGGATAGATACATAAAAGATAGCTTAGACTTGTCATTTCAAGTCAAGCTTAATCGTTTCAGACATTGTGTACTAGCTGACCTATCTGATCCAAAGGTGATGGTTCTCTCTATTCACTTGTTGCCAGAGATCGAAAAACCTGTTAAGCAACAGATAAGAAACGAGTACTTTTGCAAATAGAAACCATGCATTATGGTCTGTTTTCAGATGTCAGAGTCGAGGTGACGTTCTTGAACTAGCACCAAAGACACCTCCACGATTGGTAAGTATCAACTGTGATACATGAATGCAGATACAGACTAATGCAGGCATATCATTAGGGCCAGTATTTCATACGCCTACGAAATCAAACAGCATCTCGTATGAGGAGCCTCATGGCACGGTTGCGATAAATGGTATCATGTATCTGGTGGTCGAGACCTGGAGCGACATGCATCCATTGGACTTCAAGGTGCTGGCCTCTTCAAAGTTATGCAAACGAATTTGATTATGCAGTGGCGAATTTGATTTCCTCTTCTCGGCTGAAAATTGCAATACGGCAAATTTACTGTTTGCTATAATTTCTGCGGATCAAAGTTACAATTTCCTGATCATCTCTTTTCCCTTTTACTCATTGTACAACCTGGATTCTGCTCCTGGAAACCTTAAAACCCCCAACCAGAGTGTGTCTGGTCAAGCCTCAGTACGAGATAACAAGGCCTCTCGAGAATATCCCGCTAGGTGTTCAAAGATGGGCGGTTAACTTACTTCACCTCAGCGGTTATATATTAAGAGAAGAGAAGGATCGTGCGAAAGCCATGAGCAAAGAATGAAGTTGGGTAGTGTCCGTATAAGTAACAAGGTGACAGCGATCGGATAGCTCGGAAGCTCTACCCCCCACACACACCAGTGGGCAACCCCCACAATAGGACCAAAGCAGAGAACATAAGAAGAGAACCTTGTACGCGCGTAGATAGGCAAGAAGAAGAAGAATTTTGAATACACACACCTGTCTTTTGGCAGTTCTTCTGCATTCGTGCAAACCCTCTTTAGCCCCGCGCGCACATGCTTCGTACCTTGCTGTTTGCACCCGGTTCACGCTTATGCTAGCTAGCTACAGAGCGCATTCAACAGGTAGGTTTATTTTGGAATTAAAGTTTGTATGTTCTGTCGAGCCTAGTTACAGAAGCCGGTCGCACGGCACGTATATATGAAATCAAGCTCGTCCAATCCGTGTCTGTCCACTCCTTTCACAGTCGAGTACTCACTATCCACCATACCAAGTCACGGGTACCTACTTCTCAAAATAACTCGTGAGAGACTTTGCGGGAATTTGTTTGTGCAGGAAATCGAAAAGGAGTTCCTGAAGCTTTTCTTTTTCTCCGTCTCTTGCGCCCTAGTCGGCTTCCTGCTTAAAGTGGTTGCCCCAGATAACTCGCATGCTGATTTTAAATGTTCTTCTCAGCCTCCTGAGTGGCCAAATAGCGGCCTAGTATGCGGCGTATAATGAGAAGACATTTGGATCCTCACAGAATTGTCTGATCAAGAAGGAAAGCTCGCTTCCAGCAATCCGGATTTCGAGCAAATAGTCAAAAATATCGAGACCTACATCGAGTTTTTTGATAGACGGTAGCATGAGCGACAATAAGCTTATGCCTTTTGGAATATCTTCGACAAGTGCTAGGCAGGCCCCAGATTTATTTCGTGATCCCTCCCTATCGATACGTCGGAGATAATCAGAGTAATCTGGGAGTTCAGGCAGTCGTAAAGGCCTTAAAAAACCCATATTTTACGGGAAACTCTTATTTATGGATAAGACTTGTTACTCGTAGTCTTCACAAGTAGAAATGCTTGATGCGCTTTCGAACGGCGAATGGAACTTGTTTGTAGAAGGTAGTGAGGAGAGAATCGTGTGGCTCCTTGTGGCTGATGAAGACCCACCGAAACCACCGTGTAGTAAGATACTCCGCTCCTTCTTTGTAAACATCTGCTGGATACCACTGCGCTAGTGCTGCTAGAAGGTCTAGAGCCGATGGTTTGAGCGATTGCTTGTTGTCATGCGCAAGTTGGACCTTAATGTCTATGATGTCACTGTTGTCGTCGTTGTTGCTTACTGTCCACTTGAAGACCATGTGCTTAAGTTCCGAGGGCATCCGCCGAGTGAAGTCATCCTGGAATTTACCATCTTTCGTTATCATCTTGACTAATGGGTTCGTAGTCAGGTCCGAGGAGAAGCTTCTCGTTCGACTGACTTCTTTGGTCGTGGTAGATATTGGATGTGTCGACAGATATTGTTCAAGAGCAGAATATTAGATCCTGCATGTCTGTATAGGAAGTATAAAGTAAAAGAGAAATGTTTTAGTCAACGTGTTTCACGTACAAAGGAGATGGCCTTTACCGTGAATCTATCATAGGTGAGAGATAGTCTCGAGCATTATTGCGGTATTTGCGGTTTCTCAGACTGGTCGTGTGCAATCTGAAAGTCGCATTGGTTTACCCGTTGCCGTAAATCCATTTCGGTCATATTTGTTAGCTGATGCATGATGCGAGTAAAGTAGTAGAAGTTAGATCTTTAATGCAACAGCTAGTTGCTGCAAAGTTTAGGTGTGTAGTGAGAAATGTCAATACGTACAAGTGATAGAAGGTGCAAATCACGTGCGAACCATGACGTACCCCACCCCACGTTTTCTAAAGTGGGGGGAAGGATCCTTCTTGCATTTGCAACATCTCGGCCGCGCAGTGAACATCGGCAAGACTGCCGGGTGTCTTCTTCCTCCACCGGAATCTAGAAGCTGTGGGCTAGGCCTCCCATGCAACGCGCCAATGAGTCACTGAGATGGGGACTGTTGCGACTACGCTTAAACCCGGGACGGGTTTAACGTCCCCACTAACTATGCAGGCAATCACCTGTCTTTTGTAGGTTGCAACTCTTCCTCTTCCTCTTCTTCTTTCTCTTCTCTATCTCCTCTTGATTCACCATTTCATGGCTGTTGGAACCGCATATTTCCATCATCCACGAGTGAGTCGACCCAGGGCTTTCTACTCTAGCATCATCCGTACATTGCCATCATGGCTCCCGTTTTCGTATCACGAGTTGCGAGCTTTCTCGGTGTCCAGTCACTCAATGCAACAGGAAGGGATGCTTACATTGTTATTATACTGCGCTCCTTGCGCATGTTTACTGCTGGCATTCCTAGTCTTGTCCTGGCCCTGTTCTTCGCCTCGCTCGATTTCCCTGATTCGAGAATCGGGGCTTTCATGACCCTGACTTTACTCGGCGATGTTATGCTCTCCTTGCTACTTACCTTGGTGGCAGACAAATTAGGAAGAAGGAGGATCTTGTTCATGGGCAGCGTGATGATGGCTTGCTCAGGTGTCACGTTCGCTCTTTCTGAGAACTTCTGGATCCTCCTGATCGCTGCAGTCTTCGGCATTATCTCCGTTACTGGGGCTGATTGTGGACCGTTTAGGGCGGTTGAGGAGAGTATACTGAGTGGATTGACAGACGAAAAGACAAGAAGTGACGTTTTGTCGTGGTACGTGACGGCGACCACAATGGCTGGTGCTATAGGAGCCGAGGTTGCAGGGCGAATGGTGAACGCTTTCGAGAAGAGCAGCGGTAACGCTACCAAAGCATATCATGCTTTATTCTGGGGATACGCAGCCTTTGGTGCGCTTGGCAGTATATTGTGCCTAGGATTGAGTAGCAGATGCGAGGCTGCTGGAGAGAAACTTGCCGAAATGAAAGAGCGAAGGAGAGGTAGTGGTGACGGAGAAGAGGGGGAAATGCTTTTGGAAGCAATGACACCGAGTACAACAGACGGGTTCGAGCAGAACGGCGAACCTTCGAGGAGACAGGAAAACTTCCGAGTTCCACAATCCCCCCAGAAGAAGAGTTATTTCAGTCAAATCTCTAAAACCACACGGTCAATCATGTACAAGCTTTGGATTCTCCTTGCCGTCGACAGCTTATCGGATGGAATGACACCCTACTCGCTCTTGAACTACTATGTCGACCGCAAGTTTAACGTCTCCAAAGCTACGCTCGGAGACATCACATCGGCCTCACAATTTCTTTGCGCAGTTGGTGCAGTTTTCACTGGACCGTTAGCTAAACGCATCGGACTTATTAACACAATGGTTTTCACGCATCTCCCTTCGTCGATATCCATTGTTTTCATCCCTGTGCCCTCAAAGCCTGCATGGACAATCGGATTGATGGTTTTCCGCGCCGCTCTCAATAGTATGGATCAAGCACCACGTACAGCCTTTATCGCTGCAGTTGTCAAGCCAGAGGAGCGCACCGGTGCCATGGGTATCACAAGCATGGTGCGTACCCTGGCTATGAGTGTGGGTCCGACAATTACTGGTCTTCTCGCTGGCAGCGATAACTTCTGGGTAGCTTTCTTGGCGTCGGGTACGTGTAGAATAATCTACGACATTGGGCTGTGGATCTTGTTCGTGAATGTAAAAGTTGAGCAAGGTGCTGGGAGGGAGGATGAAGCAGACAGTGTGCAAGATGAAGCTTGGGATGGCTTGCTCAGCGACACGGAAAGTAATGTCAGCAGCGAGGGAAGAAAGAGCAAAGATATTGATAGCGAAAGTAGTGTTTAGATTGTAGAGCCAACAAAAGGCGTGGATAGACTTACTCTAAAAAAATTATCAAACAGCAACAAATCTCTATAAAACTAGCACTGCGCCTTCTCAGCCTGCAACAAGGTCTCGTTATGATTGTCGGTCTGCAACTGCACTTTCACAGTCTTTGCCTGTTTCTTCTTTGCGCTCAAGCTATCCTTGCCACTAAACCTATCTTTTGTCTGGTGGTCTAATCCATGGAACAGCGACACCAGCGCACTCGTCTTCCAAGCCTGCGTATCAGACGTATGTGTCATGGTCATAGCAGTCAGCAAGAAGACGAGCGTCGCCAGAACAGCAGTAATGGGCAGTACCGCGAAGCCCCATCGAACATGCACATACGACTCGACAGTCATGGACTTCCCGGCCGTAGGCACAGCACCCATGAAGCTGCGAAATGCCGTGGTCATGGATATAGCCAGATCGCTCATGAGCATGTCGAGTCCGTTAGCGTACTCGTAGTAGTTCCAGTAAAACGCAGTCAAGATATCCGTGTCGAAAAAAGTCTCTCCCGACGCGATACCGACCGTAAGATTAACGACAACAGCGCGATCAGGGTCAGTGATGCTGCGGGTGAAGTCGCTGGTGGTCCGAGTTGCAGAGCCGTTTGTGAAGATTGCGCCGAACCAGCCGCGGATACTTAAGAGGGCACCCATGCCAACGAGATACGCAGGGTCCTGGGAGTTACCATGGATGTAAACGCCATAGTCGGCGTCTGGGTCTGGAGAGCTCATGTCGAGGACCGTGTGGTTCGTGATGGAGTGTGTGATGTTTTCTTGATGTGTACCGTTTACTACTGACGCTGATATCGTGTTAACGCAGGCTTGCAGCGTGCACTGTGTGGCCCAGGGGTTGAGGACTCGGGGGGTGTCCTGGTGCTCTGTCCCCATGAAAATGAGCTTGATGAAGGTAGAGTGAGGCATGTCGCCGTACGCAGATGGGATGAACGAAGTCATGCTGAACACGTCGGAGCTAGTGTTGAGCAGCGCTCCTTGAGGTACTTGCCAGCCACAGGAGGATACGTTGGGTGAGGCGTCTATTTCTGGTGGACAGTATCGCGTGATGAGGGGTGTGATGTCGGTGCATTCGTGGCAAACAGCGAGTGACTCGAAGGGCTTCCACACGCAGTTACCACTTGAGCATTGAAACTTTAGAGATGCTGCAGGTCGGTTGTTCTCTGCAAACAGGCCATTGTAGACTGCGGCTTTCAGGGGAAGTATTGGTACAAAACCAGCTGTGAAATGTTAGTAAACTGGCTGATGATGTTTTCCGGAGATACTCACTACTGCTTGTGTTACCCGGCAATGCACCGGTGTAGTTGATGGCTCTAGGGATGATAGCACCGACGTCGCTTTCGACGGTTCGCATCTTGTACGTCGCTATCTGCTGTGCGAAGGGTCCAAGGGCCAGACCAACGATAGCAATGATGGCTCCGAAAGACCCAAGCGATCTAAGCAACAAGAGTGTCAGTCATAAGAAGCTAATGCTTGAAGCAGATCAACTTACCCTCCTCTACCCGTCACGAGTAACTTAAGAGATCCCCAGGAACCACGACTGGCTTCGTCAAAAACCTCAATGTCGGACAGCGGAGTCGGCTTTTGTTTGAAGCGAATCCATTTTGCCTGTGAGATTCCACTCGAAAGACAGACGGACATTGTAGCATTGGCACATATAGCCATCAAAGCAATGAGCGCGTTGAGAGTAATTTCGTGAGGCCAGTCCGGTAAAGCACGCCCGTTGTACTTGAAAACAACTCCTATGATGGAAGCAACAGCTCCGAGAGCGACGAAAATAGCCATCATCTCAAATGCCCAGGTACGAGCATGAGATGACTTGGGCTTGCCCCCAGACCTCTGGCTGGATGTTTCCGAGGTGACGGCGGTGGCATCTGTAGAAGTACTCCAGTGTGCTACATGTTTGGTATTTCGTGTTCCCACGGTAGATATTGGGCTGGCATGATCGTATTCAAAGTTGCGATTGTCTTCCCCATACCGTTCTTGAGTTGGCGAGGGTGAGTTGTAGCCCTCGTTTACTGGCTCAATACCAACGTTAGGCTGAGTCTTGGGCAGATGTTGGTACGCCATTAGGAATTTGAGATGGAGAAGATTCGTCCCAATGCATAGGCTCAAGTGAGGAACTCAGAAGGGGGAAATGGCTCAACATTGATATTGATATGGGAGCTGGATTTCCGCCTTCTGTTCAGCTGTCTTTCGTGCCTTGGCTTCCAAGCACGATAAGCTACAGCAACCTACTCCAAGGTGTGGTAAGCTCATGCCGCGGATCTTAGATTAGGCTATGCCCGTCCCGCATTGCATTAGGGCGGATGGGGGCTGAAAGTACACCAGCTCTAATTCGTCGCTTACACTACAGGAATTGTGTACCGCACGGAGAAACTTGAATATGTGTCTTATTTGCCTAACAGAGTCGCACATCTCATGAATAGATGCTGTGGCACTGCATAATCTACATGGTACAAGGCTGAGCAGGTGCATCGGCAGAGTTACTGAGAAGTGAATGGGTGCAGAAGCTTGACAGGCTATGTGGAAGTCTTGGTATATGCACAGAAAAACATGTCTAAGTGTTACTGGGCGCCACAATGTTAGCAGAAGAAAGTCAATACATTTGGACAGAGAGAATGACTCAGCCCCGCACTTTCAGCCCCCATTATCGGCTATTACAGCTTGGATTGGCTGTATAGTTTTTTGAGTTAGATAAGCTAGTGGAGGCGATAGATAGCAACTTGCATGAGCTGAGTTTGGTGGGGGCATACCTAGTGGTCTGGAAGTTTTGGTGGCGCTGGATTTGTCCTGCAGCATGAGGCTAAAGGCGTGAATATGGGGTCATCGAGCGATGAAGACTGGTTCTAGATCCTTACTTACACATTGAATATTCACATGATGTTGTAATGGGAGACGGGTTAGACGGTTCATCTGCCTTACGATGTTGGTCGTGCCTGTCATAGGTTCCATCCTATCAGGAAATCAAGAAGGGTAGATAAATCTCAGGTTGAAGCTAAGAGCGGGACAGCTCATATACTATCTGCCCTAAAACTATTCAGTAATCGATACCTTGGCGAGCACCATCTTGACCATCTGCTCATGGCCTTCTAGTTGACCTGTTACTCAATTTTAAACCCGAAGATGATTACACTGTTATACCTTATCTCTATTGGAACGATTACTCTGCAAACTTATGTCTAAACAAAATACAAGCAAACGCCAAATTTAGAACAATCTGTTCCTCTAATGATACAAAGAAAAACCGCCCATTCCCTCATACTGTCACGGTAACCACCGGGTTGCCATAACACCTGGATTCTGCTGCTGATTGGCTGAGTGCTACCGAGGTACTACACGTACGCTAGCCACCCATGATATATATTCTGTTGACGAATTTCTGTTCTGATTCCTTACGCAACGTCTTGAGTCTTCACAGATTGTGAACGGTCTGTAGGAACTGTATTCCAGCTACCTAGTCCAGATGCTATTTACAGTCAAGATGAAGAAAGAAGGTAAGACGCGAGCGGGGAGCCTATTTTGTTTGGGTTGGCGCACGGCCCTTACCTTGCCAGAGACGCGACTAGGCTAGCAGCCTAGTCATGTGACTCAGGGCTCAGCCCGTTACACAGATAGTGTACGTAGCAATTCACCAACGCTTCCCAAAGCTTTTGGATTCGTGCTCCTAGCATCTTGTGACACATACAATGAATGAGAACTATGCCTACACCTCTTGTATTCCTATAATCACTCTTTAGTGCGTACCTCCTGGTCGAACTGCAGAGATTCTAGGTCCAACTCTATCTGGCAGCGCCTATAGCGAAGCTTGTTTGAAGGGTCAAGGCTCTGGTTATCAGCAAACGCAGGGTATGGCTCTAGGGAAGTTCCAGGTGCTAGTTCCCAGTCGTACTTGAGCAAAAGGTGGCAGAGAGCAATCTTCGTCTCGTTGGCAGCGAAAAAAAATGACGTGGGCAAGAATGGCGATCGTGGCCAAAGGCCAAATTGTCGGGACCAGTAGAAACTAGCATACATGGGCATATTGTTTTAGATCGTTTTTTGAAAAACAGGTTAAGCGGAATTTAGCGTACCAAACTTTGTTATTACCAATCAGAGGAAATCTTGTTATTGACGGCCTTTGTTTAATTGGCTGAAAATAACTTTGGTACGCTAAATTCTGCTTAACCTGTTTTCCAAAAAACGATCTAAAACAATATGCCCATGTATGGAAACTAGACGAGCCTTCATAGCTTGCTAAGGATCTTGTCGCATGCGGTAATATCGATACCCGTCAAACTTGTGTGGGTCTGGATAAATTTCTGGATCATGCACGTTTCTTCCGTCCATTGCGATATATTGGCCCTTTGGGATAACAAGTCCATCTGGTAGGATAATCTTCTCCTTCGTGATTCTTCTCATATTGACTGTTTCATGCAAGTATTAGTAATTGCCATTGTAACTTGCTACTTAACATAGCAGAAAATACTTACTGACTGCAGGAGTGTTGATCCGGTGTGTCCCCTTCAGAGTACTGTCCATAATCTTCAAGTTAGAGAGTGCGGCCTTAGTCAGTACTAAGAACTTCCACGATCTCCTTTCGCAAGTCGTTAACAAGATAAGGGTCATTAGCCAAACGTGTTAAGGTCTGAGTTAACAAGTCTGAGGTAGTATGAATTGCTGCAAATGATAGAGTCATCTGGTATAGAGTAGCATCCAGTGGCGCCCCTCCATTCTCTTATTGCCACCACTCGATGGAATCGTTGTACCTTGGGCTGGCGCACCGTTCTTCTCAGCTTCAGCCTTTCGTCGCTCCCGTTATGCAAGAATTGGATTTATTGTTGAATGGGCTCTGTAACTAGCTAGCATAAGCGTGAACCGGGTGCAAACAGCAAGGTACGAAGCATGTGCGCGCGGGGCTAAAGAGGGTTTGCACGAATGCAGAAGAACTGCCAAAAGACAGGTGTGTGTATTCAAAATTCTTCTTCTTCTTGCCTATCTACGCGCGTACAAGGTTCTCTTCTTATGCTCTCTGCTGTGTGCGGGGTATAGCTTCCGAGCCATCCGATCGCTGTAACCTTATTACTTATATGAACATTTATTGTCATTATTATTTTTGTTCCATTAGAATCTGTATACAGCTCAGGGCTACGTAAGACTTTGGCCTTAGGCCGTTCTATCTTGTTATTTACATGCGGGGGTTTCTTTTTCTTTGTGTAGTACTACTGTAGTGCTTCGGCTTTTGTCTATTTGCGGCTATACCTCTAGCAGACGCCTGATGCTAAAGAGCAGTTTGGTGAACAGGAAGAGATGTTAGATAGCTAGGCTATCTTTCAGCGGGCTCTTACTAGTAGGCTGTGTTAGATTAGCACTTGACAGGGCTTGTTTTGATATATTAACACTAACAAAACGGAGCTCTGTGTTGTGAATCTATGAAAATGTATGTATATTAAACACGAAGGCGCTTCCAGCTCAGTTTTGAAAATACAGTCTATACCTCGTTAACAAAACGGAAAACGGAGCTGAACTGAACAGGCCCCTAACAAACAACCCCGCACCCACATGTGCGACATTTTTTTTATCGCGAGACTATTTGATAGAGTAGTGTCTAGATGTCTGCGATGAATTTCTGCTTCTTTGATCTGTCTGGAAACTTGACGTTGCGGCCCGGGCAGGTAGTTCTGTTACACGCAGTTGGGCTATGCTATACTTTCCTAGTCTCGACATAGGTTGGGGCGAGATACTTGTGAGGTATAATGTGCGATTGTTTGCATATTCTACTAGAAAAGAGTAATCGAAGTTAGCTAACCGAAAGAAAAACTAAGTATTAATCTGGGTAAGATAAGAACATATGAAACTACAACAAGAGGAAATAGCGAAATAAATTCATCCTTATATCCTCATTGCTACCAGTCTTGCCGTGAGTCTTTCGTCTTGCCATCAGTGATGGCATCATTTGTGCGTGATGATAGGTCACGTGATTCACACGCCCTATCTTGATCATTACCTTCTGGCATGGACCTCGGTTGGCTTTCAACCGTTCATACTTCGTCAAGGAGATAATACTTCTTATTGGCTACTGAAATGCATACAGAAGTCACTGGCTGAACTGCGCGTTCTCTAAGACACTACGTGCGCTGAAGGACTGTATTACGATGGTAAGACAGTCAAGACACTAATAACATTAGATGCGTGCACTGTGCTGCACAGATAAACCACCGACTTTATGCATATCCTGGATAGCTCGACTAGGCAATATGTGCAGAAAATAGCTAACGCTGCGTCACTGTGGCTCTAGAGATAGACACTACAAACAAGACTACGGTGAAGGGGCAAAATCTAAAAGCACACTTCATTCAAAAAGCCCCAAAGAACCCGTTGCAATGTGTACCCAGCTGTGGTAATTTACTTCCACTGGCTATGCATACAGCTCTACCTGCTTCTCACTCCACTCCCAAAAACGTCCTGCTTTACCATCGGTCACAAGGTCCTTCCGGACCTCTAAAATTCTCCCCCAGGGGATGACCCAATCCCCTTCCTTGAGATTTGCAGCTTCAGGTGCCAATCTTGCAAAAAGCTCCGTATAGGCGCCATACACTAGTGCATGCTGAAAAGGCCTGGAAAGCAAACTCACCAAGGTCCCTGAATGTCGCGTCAGTTCAGATTTGAAGAGGCCCGGGTGAAGTGCCTGTATTCTATTAGCTCCAAAAATCAGGTTACACGGAGAAAGAACTTACAGTGCTGATCACTCCCTCATTCTTGTATCTTCTCTGATATTCAATCGCATGTAATACGTTGCCCGCTTTGCTAATGGCGTATTTTGTCGTTGCCGACTGGTCCTTCTTGAAATACAGGTTTTCCATGTCAACTCCATCCCGCGGTGCAACGACCTCGGTTGTGCTCGAGGACACCTAGATCACTCTGATACTACTAGCTGGACTTGATTTGGTAGTTTGGACGAGTGTTGGCGTAAGAAATTTTGTGAACAAGAAAGGCGCTAGATGATTTGTGCCGATTTGCAGTTCGTATCCTTGCTCTGTCTTGCTGCTCTGAGGTGGCATCATGACGCCCGCATTGTTGAAAAGCACATCCATTCGCTTTTCCTTGCTCAGAAACTATTCGGTAGAAGACTTGATCCTTCGTAGATCATTAAGGTCTAGCTTAAGGAAATGCAGCTGACCAATTGCATTTGGGTGGCGCTCTTTGATCTAAGATATCGCGGTGTTTGCTTTCTCTGTTGAACGTGTTGCAACATAAACTGTGCCGTTGCGGCTATATAAGAGACGAACGAGCCCTCTGCCCACACCTGCTGAGGCACCGGTAACGATGTAAATTTTTGATGTGAGGTTGGGAACTGTTTCTTCTATGAACTTTGGAGCGGGAGGAAAGTCTTGGGAGAGTTGGCTGGTCATCTTCATGTTGATGTCTTTAGATACTCTAGTAATGAGCTACCCTTTCGAGAGTACCGGAACAACTGCTCAATATTCCTGGGTCTTTTTGAGTGCTACTTAGCCGGAACCGAAAGTACCGAAACGAATGATGTGTAACTTGCCCAAGTAATCAGACCGACTTTGTTCGTGAGTTGATGTCTTTGTATCAGGTTTATGTTGTGAGGTCATAAGAGATCTATCGTATGCTAAATTGTAACACTACTGTCAGATTGTGATGGGTTATCAAGGACAGTGAATTGATTGTGAAAAAGGACTGTATTGTTTTCTTCTTTTAGAGACGCGCCAGCGCGTCTCTTAAGAGTGGTATGTTGCTTTTATAATGTGAGACCCTATTTGTTCCAGCATGGGCTGGGGTGGTCTTAGTGTCGTGCTTTAAATAGCTGTACACAGAATTTGGGTGTTCTATCTGTTACTAGGCTTCTGCGGCTTCTGCTGCTACTTATCTAACAACTACACAACACGTCTCTTTTTCATACTCACTCTTTTTATGGACATCTTGGTATAAGTTTATTAACTTTCGGCCAGATTTAATCGTCGGCTTTAGTAAAACCACCAGTAGTCAAACAAATCGTAGGGAGCTACTACATCCTTATATACTCCCTATATATTTCCCTTTTTAGCAGTCATGCCGGCTTCAACGATGGAAGATCGGAGCAGAATCATATGGCCACTCGGATTTAAGGCGCAATCTTAATAGACCTTTTCGCCAGCCTGCTCCTTCTCAGCATTAACCTGGCACACTGATCATGTGGTGCATCGAGCTTAGCTCGTTGCCATACTTTTGGAATGTTAGTCAAGACGATATGATAGTGCGTAAGAATCAATAACCGTAGTAATTTTCAGAGAGTTTAGCGTTAAGGTGTTGCAGACACCTTGAATATAGCAAAGCGAGACCGTGTAAGGAGAGGAGGCGCACGAAGCAAGGCAGGGGTGAAGGCGACTAGTACAACCGGAAGTAATTCCGGAAAGTGACTACATAACATCTGTCAATGCTGCATTCTGCACTACAGTACTTCACGCCGTAGCGCCTACCCGTGTTGTTGCTGCCTTTAGTTCCGTCATCTTGGGTATCGCCTCTCTCTCCTTCTTCAGCTTCTCTTGTATGGCTTGATAGTTCCTACTCATAGCATTCCTGGTAAACTCCTCACCTGTCACCATTGGATACCTCTTTAATGGACCTTGAATCTTGGCATCTTTGCATGGCTGGTTGAAGAAAGCAATGCTGTATCGCTCGCCATAGTAGTCGTCTGCCTCGCATGGCGCCTTGACGCGATGAAAGGTTGATTTGAAGCGGTCATCAGACCATGACATGAGCAAGTCGCCGACATTACATACTATAGAAGTTCAGCGTAGTCCTAATATTTAGGCCAAAAACCAACGTACCAATTGCATTCTTCTCAACATCAGGCTCGACCTTTGTCCATGCGTCGCCATACCCAAACGAAGTCGAAACTTCCCTTCCTGGGCATATCTCAAGGCCCGACTGACCGGCTTTCTGAAACAACAAAGTCAAGAAGTCCCAGTCAGCATGCGCACCGGCCCTATGATACACCTGCCCAGTTGAGTCTTGTACTTTGGGTGTTTCGAAATAGTGCAGGAGCCGACAAACAGTCTGACACTCTGGCCGGCTGACATTATGGGCTTTGACAAAGTAGTCATCTTCAAACTTCAGGCCTCTCGCAAAACACTTCATGAGCTTTTCGCTGACTGCTTGTGCTTGATTCATGAACTCCAAGGCTTGCGTCTGAAAGCCTGGTAATGTCTCATCATCCAGCCAGCGCCCTTTCGTCCATCAGTTTTGCAACAAAGTATAAACTTTGCAATCATAACTCACCATTCATGGCCTCTCCAAATTGCATCTGGTATGACTCTTTGCGATCAACGGCCCCTGTCGAGGGCCTTATCTGCGCATTCTTTTCCCATCCAGCGTTGTGCTGAGGAGAGAAGGGTACCCTTGACTTTACGTCGTCCGACTGATTGAAGAAGCGTGATGACTGATCAAAGATGCGATCAATAGAGTCACGGCTGATTCCATGATCTACAATACAAAAGAAGCCATGATTTTCTGCGGCATCAACGAGCTCCTTGGTGATCTCATCCACCCTTGAGTCGAAATCACGAAGCGAAATGGTCGGCACAGGACGATCAATGTATTTTGTGGGCGCCATAAGGAAATGCTGATGATGCGAATTCTTCAATGCTGATGAGCTGCAGTTTCAAGCCTCACTTCAACCACATACCATACTTGCTCTTATGTCCTGTCACGTCCGTCAAAATGCATGCTCCTCGGACGAAGACCATTAAACCCAAAACCGCCGTGGTCGATGCGGCCGTTGGGCCCGGCCGCCGTTACTGGCAAGTGATGGCAGTGCAACGATAAGCATTCGATGTGCACACTTGAATCGGGTGGGGCATGCAAGGCTAGATTGGGTATAGATAAGGCCACCTTCAGTGCCGTCCGCCACCTCGGCCGCCCCCTGCTCCTCGTCCTTGCCATCTCAACATGTCGCCCCATTGTCCACCTGCGTCCTGCATGTGCATACCCTTGCCACGTGATGCTAACAATCAGGTCTTCGAGGTCTTAGAACGCCCTCAAACTTAACAACTGACTTGATATCGACTGTTCTCAATATCCATGGATGACAGTAACGCTCTCAAAGGGCAAAGAGCCCGGTTGACATGCATAGAGTGCTATCGGAGGAAGATCAAGTGCGATAAGAATGTACCTTGCAGTACCTGCATCAAAAGGTTAGCACCTCTCTTCACGTCGTAGCCTGAAACATTTGGGCTTGCAGTTGAGCCAGCAGGCTGAGACCATTCACGATGATTATTATACCTGAGTGTCGTTGTACAAATCAACTGAATTGACCGGGGTTCTTTTTGCAACGTATGATGCTAAGTCACAACTAGGGGTTACGCAAGCTTTTGTACAAGAGAGGATGCTTCGACTATACCATCAGTACCCCCGCCTGCTTACCAAGCTCAAAGGGCTCCAACAGCATCTGATGGTTTCATGCGCACAATTTTGGAGCGTGTAGACGAGCTTGAATCCAGGCTGGGAGGGCGGCATGATGCGCCTTTGAGCGAAACGCCCTTTCCACGTCCCGAAGATGCTTCAGCGAGTCCGACGCATGATCATGCACCGGCTTCCCCTCTACAAGAAAACACCGCCGATGTTCCTTCTGAAGCTGCTGATACAGCTACTGTCCTGGAGTTCCTAGCATGGGGTCGCAAGAAAGATGCGCAGTACGGGTCATCAGCAGAGCACAACAGTGGGCCGAGACGGTTCAGCGTAGGGCAAGATGACCCAGCGATCGCATCCAATACCATGACCGAGACTAGCAGAGACGCGCAGCTCGATATTCTGGAAGCTCTTCTTCCTAGCAAGGATCATCTTTTACAGCTTGTTGAATACCACAACAGCTCTATCCTCTGGTACCATTGCTCCTACTCGTCAACAATATTCAATCAAGATTTGGATATATTTTTCACAGAGTACGAAAGCAATATACACAGTGAGAACCTAAATCTACAGTGGTTGGGACTTTTGTTTTCCATCATTACTGGAAGCATCACATGTGCGCCACCATCTGTATGCCAATCATGGGGATTCTCATCCGCTGAAAAGACAGTCTTGTCAAAAAGATGGTACGAAGCAAGTGTGACATGCCTCAACATTGCATGTTACATCGAGAATCATACAATCTACTCTGTACAAGCGATCGCCACTTTGACAATTGCGGCTCACGTTTTGGGTAAATCAAATAGCCAGTCAGTCTTGCTTGCCTCGGCTGGACGTATTGCGCAAAGTTTGGGTCTGCACCGCCTTGGCCCTGAGGGCACAACTGCTGCTGTTTTACAACAGCAACTTCGCCACCGCGAAATGGGACGAAGAGTTTTCAATCAGCTCTGCACGCAAGACTGGTTTCAGATTCCATTTTCCGAATCCTATTCACTCAACCCCCGCTTCTGTCAGAACGCAAAACTCTTGAATTGCGACGACGATATGATACCTCAGCCTTTGTCTGTACCAACCAAAGCAAGCTATTGTAGTTACCGTTATGATATTGCTAAACTTATGCCACAATTGCTAGACGCTATGGCTGACTGCAACACGCTTTTCACAAAGTACGAAAAGGTACTGCAATATGACGAGAAAATGCGGAAGCTTGCCACGACTTGTATGCCGACTTTCTTATCAACCAGCGCGCCAGTAGCCAACGACTGGCCGATCCATGTAGGGTGGGCGAGGCGATCCTTAGCCATCTGCGCTTCCCACAAGATTATTATGATACATCGAAAATTCTTGGGGCTTTCGTTTACTAATTCAACCTTCTCATTTACTCGCCGCACATGCATTGCAGCGTCCAAAACTATCCTGAAAGAAGCACTATCAGAAAACGATGAGCGGGCCCCGATGTTATGGATTGAGCAGGCGTTCCCGATTGCAGCAGGCATCATTCTCAGCCTCGATGCGTTGCATCGAAACGCAGACGAAAAAGAAGTCGAGGAACACATGAAGCTTGTTGCGGACACAATCGACTATTTGAAAGGTTTCGATGTGAGCAAGATCGCTTCGCGTGGTATTCAGTTACTTTCAGCACTGCAACGAGAGATCCGAGAAGGTGGAACGATTGGGAATAGAAAGCGCCCACGAACAGCAGAGTCCAATGATACGGCTTGTTCATTGAGGAAGCGGGCCCGCATGTTGGATGTGGAAAGTTTCATCAGCAATATGTCGCAAAACCTTCAAGTAACTATACCCACTTCTGCACCAACAGCGCAGGTTCCTGAGTATGTGGGGGATACTTCATGGGACTCTTTTGTGAATATGTTGCCACCGCAAACGGTTTTGGGAGGGCACAGTCTCTTCGATGATCTGCTCTCATTTCGGTTCTGAATCTATATATACTTCAAAGACATGTGGTTTTTCGCACCCACGCCGCTTCTTTTCCGTATTCCTTCTATCGAATCCCTTGCTTTATCTATGACCATATCTTCGTCAATGTGCAATAACTTTCCCTTGTTGACAAGGACCTGACCGTCTACTATCACAATGTCGACATCTGCTCCTGAAGAGTGAACAAGCAACGTGACTGGATCTATTCCACCGATGCTCTGCTCAGACGCAACCCATGGAGCGTTGGATACGCCTCTCGGCTCAACAACGACAATATCCGCCTTCTTTCCCACCTCTAAACTACCAATCTCGCTATCCAATCCCAACGCTTTGGCGCCATTTATCGTAGCAAATTCCAAGACATTGTATGCACTTAGCACACCAGCCTTTTGCCTCACCCCGCCATGAAGTATCGCCGCTAGATGCATCTCACGGAACATGTCATACGTGTTGTTGCAAGGCGCACCATCTGTTCCCAGTGCCACATTGACGCCGCTCGCGACCATATCCGGTATGCTCGCGACTCCAGAGCCAAGCTTGAGATTACTTGTCGGATTGTGCGAAACAGTGCTGTTGCTCTCGCGGAGGATGTCGTAATCTCCAGCAGCTGAATCTAGATGTACGCAATGTGCAAAAACGCTTTTGGAGCCTGTTAGCGACGCATCGCGACAGAACTCCATGGGGCTGCATTGGTAGTATTCTCGGTAGATGGGAAGGTCTTTTGGGGCTTCTGCGCAGTGCATAGTAACGCCAATATTTTGCGTTCGCGCTGTCTCGCCTATCGAAGCATGTGCAGCCGTTGGTGAGCCCCGAGGTGTTCCGGCGGCAAACCATACGTGTAAACGGTCGTTGCAGGTGCGGTGATGTTTCTTGTGGGCTGAGAGTGCAGCAGCTACAGACATGGAGTCGACGTCGCGATCTCTTGCGTCCTTCATGTTGAGATTTGCGTTCGTTTCAGCAACTTTGATCAGTTTTCCCTGGTAGTTTGTCAGTAGTTGTTCAGTGACTTTGGTCAATCTTCCCCAAACCTACTAGGCAAGCTCGTATGCCAGTCTCTTGTACAGCTCGAACCACGTTTTCAAGCCCGCTTCTGTACGTGAGCATGGCTTCGAGGAAACATGTTGTTCCTGTCTTGAGCATCTCGGCTATTGTCAACATGGACGCTACGTAACCATCGTCTTCGGCGTAGTTTGCTTCTAACGGCCAAATCGCGTCGCACAGCCAATTGTGAAGTGGGAGGTCCTCAGCGAGGCCCCGTAATAGTGACTGTGCTAGATGTGCGTGGGTGTTGACCAGGCCAGGCATAACAATTTTGTTCGTACAATCTATGATTCCAATATCTTGGTTACTTTCCGATTGCACTTGCTTCAGGAGGTCTGCGGTCTTTCCGAGCGATGCGATATGACCATTTTCAATGAGCAGTGCGCCGTCCAGAATGATTTCTCGGCTCTTGTTGACGGTTATGACAGTCGCATGAATTAACAGTCGTCTCGGAGCTGCGTCCGCTAAACTCATCGCTCCCTTGGTAAGAGTTGAGGTCTGTTTGGAGTATTGAGATGTCTGCAGTAAGGTAGGTGCTAAACGTAGTCAGCCTTCTTCCTTGGGATGTTGATGTATATGAATTCGAACGTGAACAGAGCCATCAAGTAGAATTGGCTGCTGAAACCAAATAGTTTTTTCACTTCAATTAGTCAATGCCTGTACACACAACATATCTGTCGTCCTCTAACTATGCGTGCAGTGTTGTGTATACTACCAATCCCCGCTTCCGCCAGCTCGCCTAAAAAGTAACAAGGGGCGGCCGACGCTAACATGATAGCATCCCCTTATCGTCATACAGTCTACCTTACCTCACAGGACAGGCCGACAAAGTTCTTGCGCCCATTGATTATTATGCTACCTCTGATAGCATGTCTCCAATGGATTGGCTATCGCGGGACCTGCGAACTCACCTACGCCTACCATAGGAAAGGCGCGTCGCGGGCATAGCACCGCGAAATGGCAATGGCAGGGACCAAGTCATATATACATACAGCGCGATCGCGTCTACCAGAGTTACGCAGAGCTACTTGAAATCTTAACTGACGCTTCAACTTGAACTGATAGCAACTATGGCCGTGGAACCTCCAAGTGAAGTGGAGCAAAAGTCAAAGTACGCCGAAGAAACAGGGCCATATTCTCCCGTCACCAGCCACGAAGTAGGCACTGTAACCACTAAATGGCAAGATGCGCTTGCAGAGCTCAAATACTCTTTTATGACGAAAGATGGCTGGATTGGTAACTACGTGAGTTTATCTTGAGAAACGTATTATTCAGGATATCAATACTAACAACAACAACAAGGACTACATCTACCTAATCACACCCAACATCTGGCCCTTGAACAAAAAATACAAAAACTACAAAGCCCCCTTCTACGGCCTAAACGACCCCGTCCCCATACTCTTGACTCTTCTCCTCGGACTCCAACACGCGCTCACTATGATTGGATCCATCGTCTCGCCGCCCCTCGCCATCGCCTCCGGCGCCTTCAACTTCGACCCAGAAATGACCACGTACCTAGTCTCCACCGCCTTCATCACAACAGGCCTAGCAACAGCAATGCAAGTCACAAGACCCCATATTGTGAAAACGCCCTTCTTCATCGGCACCGGCCTGCTAAGCGTCGTGGGACCCACCTTCGACATCCTCCCCATCGTCTCCAACTACGCCACCCTCCGCTACAAATCAGGCACCTGTCCCATCCTCACGGATGGAACACAAGCACCGTGCCCGGACGCCTGGGGCGCGTGTCTAGGAACAATGCTATGTTGCGTGTGGATCCAAATAACAATGGCATTCGTACCACCCAAGATCCTCAACAGAGTCTTTCCCAAACCCATCACCGGATCGCTACTTACCCTCGTCGGCGTCTACCTCGTCGGCAACGGACTGCAAAACTGGGGCGGGTCGTCGAATTGCCATGGCGGTGAGGGATTTTATGCACTCTGTCCTGATATTTCTGCACCGAAACCGTTGGTTTGGGGGCACCCGAAGCTGATAGGCCTGGGTTTCAGTGTGTTTGCAACTATCGTCCTCGTAGAAGCTGTAGGTGCGCCACTCATGCGCTCGGCTTCTGTAGTCATCGGTCTCGCAGTTGGCTGCGCCGTATCTGGCGCAGCGGGGTACTGGTCTACGGAGCAGCTGGATCGAGCGCCTGGCGGCACGTTTCTCTGGGTACATACGTTCAAGTTGTCTGTCGATGGAGCGCTAGTCTTACCCATGATCATCATGTTTGCGTGTCAGGCAGTGTCTTGCATCCCGGATATCTTGGCTACGGCCGAGCTGTCAGATGTGGATATCGAGGGCACAGTGTTCAACAGCAGAGTCCAGGGCGGTATCTTGTGCGATGGCATTGGCAGTTTCCTCAGTGCACTTGCTACAGGCCCACCGATGGTCAGTCAAGCCGGCAACAATGGTGTTATAGTGCTTACGGGCTGTGCGTCTCGTCGAGCGGGTTGGGCAGCAAGTGGGTTTCTGGTTCTCATGGGGGTTGTTTCTAAATTTGGGACTGTCTTTGCTTCTATGCCTCCCTCGGTGCTCGGTGGTATGCAAGTCTTCCTCTACAGCACCATTGCCGTAGCGGGTATTCGCGTCCTCGCACTCATCTCGTGGACACGTCGCGACCGATTCATTCTCGCCGTCGCACTGGGTATCGGATTCATGGATATTTGCCAGCCTGACTGGTTTGCCCAGGTGCTGGCGTACAGCGGACCAAATGAGAACTTGATCGGATTCCAGCAAGGAATCAATCTCGCGGTTGAAACACCATTCGTCATTGCTGCCATTGTAGGCGTGATCTTAAACATAGTACTTCCGAAAGATCAAAGTGCTGTATCGGTCCTGGCATATAGCAACGAACGAGGGCATCCTAGGGTTGGCTTGCGTGAAGATTAGTCGATTCTGACAGCTTCCGATGTCGTCATTTACAATTTGCACTATGCAATACAAAAGGTCAGGCCCGGATCTCTTGCTATGAGCCAGAAAGCAGCGTTGAAAAAACCCATGTCGTTCATCGACGGATAGATCAGTTTCGCTAGGGCAGCCAAGTCCTTGGTTGACCCGAGATTGCCAAGGCTTTCCAATCCCGAGATATTGAATACGTAGTCCCTTACGTACAGCAAGACTTTGGATACATGCATCTCGAATCCAAGAGACTAGGTGTAGCCCATCATAAAGAGCAAACAACACATCTTGCCTCGTGCTGGAAACGTGTGCATAAACGCAATGTAACACTCTTGTACATCATGTACGTAGTACTATAACGGCACAGCGCTCTCAAACCAACGACCGTTCAACGTCTTTTGTCTGTGCTCCACGATCTCGTCCCCCATGTCTAACGACAATCTTCTAAACTCGTCTTGGATTCCGCTCTAGTGGATGTCTCGGGTCCGTGAGTTTCTTTGTACGTATGCGTGTAAGTGCATACATAACGTATGTACCTACCCTTGTGAAAAAAAAAACGAGCGACTGCAACATACGATAAGGCTCGGTCATAGTATAACCGACACAAAACAAGCCCGATAACCGCGCTAAACATGTTTAAGCAAACAACGCATGAGTTAGGAGGTATAGTAAAAGAGTTAAGAGAGCATGATCGGTGAGGGAAGGGGGGGGGGCGAATAACGAGAACCCACTTTCGGTCGCCGGACTTTTTGAAAGGGGAAAAAAAGATTGTAGTAAGTAGATTACGGGCCGAACATTACAAGTTACGTAGTTAGTAGACTAAAAGTAAGAAGCGCCGCAAATAGCAATATAAGTAATAAATTTGTTCTAAAATTTCGGGCACTTTTTGACATAACTCGAAACCCGTAGCGTGATTTTCTTTTCTTTTTTTGTCGATTTTCCAGAACCACATCCCTCCTTTTTTTTCCCCCCCCCCCCCCAAGATTTCGCTAAGCCACCATGGTTGAAATTTATTGGTGAACCCCAGAAACAGACGGTTGGATAACCTAACCAAACACTTGCAAGAAAATTAAAACAGTAAGGTGGGAAGGAGGACCCACATGCGAAGAGAAGAGGCAAACCCCCCTCCCCCCCCCCAAAAAAAAAAATACGAACAAACACACAAGGCGGGTCCCAAAAAACCGGCCCTTTTCTTGTATTGTATAGTACTTAGAACATATGCCCAGTTTACCCATTTTTTTTTACATACTACTCTTGTGATGAGACAAAAGAGTGATGAATTGACCCACTCTACTATCCGGCGGCTCCCACACGAACCGACAACGCCGCCACGCCGCTTCCCCTTCCTTCCTATCTTGTTTGCTTCAAAACGACGATCATGATGATGCGTTGGTAAGCCGGCTGGGGCGCTCCCCAGCACCGTCACGCAATCGCCAGATCGGCAACGAGTCAACCTTCCCTTTACCCTCTACCCACCAACCCACCCACACACCCACCTCCACTCTTCGCCAAGCCCACTGACTCAACACACATACACATAGAATGTACGAACGAGTCAAGCGCGCGTGTGTCCATGGGAGTGGGTGTGGGCCAAAGCGAGCGTGATTGCTATCGGTGAGGTATTCAGGACAAGAGCAGCAGCAAAAAAAAATGTGGGTATAACTAAGTTCTTCATCTAAGGAGCGATGAAACTAGGGGTCAAGGAGTGCGGAGAAGGAGGACGAGGAGGGGGTGGGAGTGGTTGCAGATTACTGGGATTATAGAAAAGGAAGGAAGAAAAGAAAGAAGGACTAAGGTTTGTAAATTGAGTATGGCCCTTCTGGGGGCCTGCGCGCCTGCAAAATGGCAGCAAGATTCTGTGGGGGAAAGGATAATAGAAATGCATAACCTTTGGTGCGATAAGTGGGGGAGGGAAGTGCAGGGCCAAGTTGGCTAGCTGCATCCGCCGATGTAACTTTTGCGTGTATTAGGTTTGATAACTGCATGCTCACACGTACACCACATGTACATGTACAGTGATACGCTGCAGTAGCGTACGTTGACTACCACCCGTCCCTCCCATGTCGAGGTTGATCCTTTTGATTCCTTAGCGCCTTCTTCTCCACATTACAGAAGCGGTCCGTGTTGACTAGCCCAGAGGGGCCTGTTTGCCAGGGTGACGCTGTCTACTACCAGTCAGTGCGTGGCAACGATTTCACATGCCGAATTCCTGCCACAGGCATCGACGCTAGACCGTTGAGCCTCGGGATCTTTCCCAGCCTTGTGGGTGTGCTCGATATTGCCTATAACTGCGAAGCCTGGTTCAACAGGCCCACGGATTTGATTGCCGGTACTGCCCAGGCCAGGGTATCGTGGCAACGTGCAATGAATAGCGGTCCGACTGTCCAATGGCTGTCAAATTTCCAACATCATATTGGCCTATCAGGCTTGAGCTCGACAGCAGCTAAACTCCTTCCACAATAGGACTGAAAGGAGGTTGGAAAGTTAAGGCCAGCCACCATACTGCTGCACCCCACATGCAGCCTTCTGACTGACGCATTGGCGTAAAGCAGACGTTCGACCTTCTGGCTTCGTCAACCAAGCAATATGGCAGTAGCCGGAATAAACAATGGCATATGACGCATGTATGTACATGGAAACTTATGACTTTCGTTGCCTGTCCAAGCTAGTAGCTAAGACGGGTTTGCTTGCATCCTGGAGCAAAACAAGAAGGATCAGGTGGAGAGCGTTTGGGACACCAAATGATCCAAGTATCAATCTTGACGGAGTTGCAGCCTGCCACAAATTCGTGGGACACTCCCGCCAGGCCCGAATGCTTCAGGAACTGAGCCGTCATATTGTTGAGGTTATCGCAATGCCCCCGTAGCTATGGGCCCATGCGACAAGTGGATATCACACAAAGTAACCCGATGAATAAGGAAGGTCTGTGTAAATGTAGCGACAATTCGAGATTCTTTTGTCTAGCCAGTGTACTTAGTGTTACAGTAAGAGCATTACGCTAAATTTTGCCAATAGCATTTCTTATTCATTATTTCAGTCGTGCTTGCGTATGGTGCAAGGTCAATATATCGTACATCCGCGCTTGTGTTGTGGTGTGCATAGTGCTTCGGCTGTTATTCGCAATCCAATAGAGTAGCTGGCAGCGAAGCCAAGATAGCTGTCTGAAACCGCTTCTGGGGCAGAAAATAATCCCGCAGGACCGCACAGCAGTCTTGAGGGAATGTGTAATTGACGGTCAACACGTGCAACAAATCTACCTTCCTCCTGTTTTTTTTATTGCAGGGAAAATCCAGCATCGAATCTCCTAGCAGTGTCCGTACGTAGTTTGCTGTCCCCTTGGGCTTGTTTTGCTCTCATAAAGCTACTCTGATAGGCCCTGGTGTGAATGATGTGATCTGTCACACACTCTCATGTCGTATCAACGCGATCGTTTGTACATGGACTGGTCTGGCATGGAGTTGCCATCCCACCTGCGCTTAAGGCCATCTGGTAAAGAACTTGTGACGGCCTCCTGCCACATGGTTGGAGTGACGTAAACGGGCGCAGGATTGCTATAAGTCGACGATGGGGGCATTTGACCAGATGCGCCATGAATATGGCTGGACTGCGGAGAGGTGTTGGCCATCTGGTAGCCGGGTTGCATGGTTTCCTGCGCCTGCCGCATGTCGTAGCTGGTTCCTGAAGGAGTGGGTCTTAGCGGCGGGGAAGACTGGGAAGAGGCGCTAGTAGGAGGGGGCGTACCAAAGGCAACATTCCATTGACTGCACCACGTTAGTATGGCATACAAGTTCCTTTGTAATATAGGGTAACTCACTCAAATATGCGTTGTGGATTCCATTGTACACTGTCCGGCATTTGCAAGTTAGATGCGGACTGAGGCGCACGTTGACCCGATGCCATCATGACCAAAGACTGGGCTACTGGAGAGTCAGCCTTTGATCCGTGGTCGGATGCCGAGATTGGTGGAGTAATGGGATGTGCATGGTAGTTGACCTGACCTGGTTGTTCCATCGGCGATGAATGACTTGCGTGACGAGACCGGCAAGAGCCTTGGTGGCTCATGGGGCTCGTTTGCGGGGCCACCTGAGGACTTCCAAATGGAAACGATGGTTTCAGCTCAAATGGCTTGGAGCAGTCAGCCGAGAAAGCTTGGCGGAGGCTGTTGATTTGCTGTTGCATCTCGGGCATTGGGAACGAAGGTGACATGGTCTCCAGAACGCGCATATGCCTTACAAAGAATTCTCTGGCGTCGTGGTTGATGTCTGGATCAGGGCAGGTCACAGCCACCTATATTTGTTAGTGAGCGCGTACCAGAGTTGTAACAGGCAACTTACTAGATGAAGCATGGTGCAAGTGAGCAGGGCATAAATGTGGAAGCTGATGCCTCGTACCGCGCATAACAGACCAGGCATGCCGTAAGTTTTGAGGATAGCCTCCTGTAGCTTGCATAGATTCTTGGCAGCTGAGTAACACGTGAGCATATGCTGTTTCCATATGCCGTCATACGAGTCAGACACCGCATGTAATTGAGGTCTGAAGTGCATTACGGTGGCCAGGTAATGATAGCTATGCATGTTTGCAATCTGGTGAGACGGGATCCAGGGAGCCGAACCATCCTGGGGGTAGACAAGCTGCATATCCTCTGGCAATTCTCGTAGCCAAATGGAGAAGTCGGTATTGTGAGCCACGAAAGAAGGGTCCAATGGCCAGTCCGGTGTCTTGTTCCTTAGCTTCTTGAATATAGAGGCCGAATGATAAACGTTTTTGGCGACGCGACAAAACTGGATGAACTGACGAGCGATCTGGAGCTCTGCAGGATCCTGTCCAGCAACTGACCTGGGCATTTCCAAATCGACGGTGTCAATCTCAACACCGAAATCGTAACGACCTGTGACGATCACGTTAGTATTCTGAGTCGAGTAATCGAAACAGGTTGCCTACCTTGCGGACCGCCAATCATCACCTCAAAAACCATGCACATCTGCCACACCCTTGTTTTTGCAACACAGTCGTGCGGTGTTGAGCCACATGACTTCCCCATTTGATGAATGTCGTAATGCTCGAGTAACTCCAAGTCTTTTGCCATTGTCACAAGGCTGACGGTAGCCATCCAAGAGCGCCAAAAGTACCCGCGCTTTGGCGATACTTCGCGAGCCTTGAGAAGAAGAGTCATGGCTTGCATTGTGCTGAGTCGCGATACGTCCCTAAAACTTTCTTCATGCCCTACGACTATAGTCAGTAAAGCGAGTCAGCAACAAAACGGAAGATCACTGACTCGTTGCAAGCGCTAGCCACTTGTTGCCTTCGTCCACGTCTCCGAGCATCAATGTAGCGCAGGCAAAGATGGCCTCGAGCATGAGAGGCGAGATTGAATCTGGTGCGCTGTGCCATTGCTGATAGAAGTAGGCCTTGTTGATGACCGGGCAATAGGGGTGTACGTTGGTGAAGAAATAGTCAAAATACTGTAGAGCCTGATCGTCCGAAGGCATCATTTCTGGTGGTATGCGGACGGTGTGGTCCAGGCTGACGGATTGCGGTAACTGTACCTCGTATTCCTCTTGCGCTGGTGTTTCAGCCAGTGCCTTCTTCATGTTTGTGATGTAGGGTGCTGCATGTTGTCAACTTGGGGATCGTGCTTTGCAAAGGCTTTGACGCAACCTACCGACAGCTGTGTGATCTATCTTGAGTTCGCCCAGAGCTTCAGACAAGCTCGAGGCAGAATCGCTTCGCCAGTGAGGTTCTGATTCGGGTGGAGTCAAGATAGTTGGTGGTGCGGATGATGCTTGTGGGTAGGGTTGTTGGGGAGCATAGCCCATTGTTTGCTGGACTACCTGAGGCTGTGACAAGGGCTGATAGTGACATTGGTCTTGCGACTGTTGGTCCACGTAGGGCGAAGGCTGATACATGCCTTGGGCAGCACTAGCCATGGACAGCGGCATTTGGTGAGACATGGCCTGGGTCATGGACGGTTGCCGTTGGAATTCATGTTGGGAAGGCACATCCGAAGCATACTCCAACGGCTTGGGTTCCAGATCAAAAGTCTGGGAACCGTTGTAGTCCTTGTCGTAGCTGACTGTTGGTGGTACACAGTTGAGTTTCAGGCGGATGCAGGCAGCGCAAGGCCATGCATTCGTCGTAGCGGCATCGCATTTGATCTTGCGTCTGCGGCAGCCTTCGCACGCTCTCATTACTGCATCACGTTAGCATGCGCATGCCATTCTCGGCGGGCGCGAGCAACACGGGCGGGTGAGGCGATGGAATCACACCTTTCAAGCGCTTGTGTCTGTTGTGCTCATCTACGAATACATAGTCTAAATGAGACATGTCAGTTGCTTCTTCTATGCATAGCACACGGGGCGGTGTGTGTATGCGTGTGTGAGTGAACTTACTGCGCTGGTTCTCGCGCGGCGCCAGCGTCGGCGGCGCAAAAGTGAAGCTCTGCATTTGGGCGGTTTGGGGCAGTAATGGGCGTCCAGTTGTCTCTGGAGCCATTATGTTTCTTGACAAAGACCAGGGAAGACCAGAGTGGAAGTGCAGGAGCTGGCGTGATGGTTTGCGTGCAGCGGGGTCGTGGGTTCTCCCACCAAGATGATGAGGTTGTGTGCAGTCGCAGGCGGGCGGCCAATAGAAGCTCGGCGTGACGGGGGGGGTCCAGAATGTAACAGATTGCTGCTGGCAGATAGAGAGGGTCTTGTGTAGAATGGGGTAGAAACTAAACCGCCAAAAGATACTGGCAGACGGTGCAGTTTGTTGACTGACGATGGTATAGCGTTCACGAAATCTCCGCTGTGCCGCGGGCGTGGTTAGGTTATACGGCAGATCAGGGCAGCAGGAGCAGCAGCAGGCGCATAGGGAGGGCAAGTGGAGACGATGTCTGGCATGCCCGGGTTTCGAGGACGCACTGGCAGCGGGCTCGCAGCGTGGCTCACGCGCGCAATGGTGGCGTTGTCGTGTATGGATCTCCTGAAAGGCTCGAGTATTGTGGTCCCCAAGTGGTTCGCCGTGTATGAAGGGGTTAAACAGGCGGACGAGGGGTAGGTGGTATGCGACGTGCAGGATCCAGGAGCCGCACCGCACTAATAGCGTCTCTGTGTGGGCGCCCAAGCTGCAGGCGCGTGAGCGCAAGCGTCCGCTGCCCAGATGCTGCGGACACAGGGAACTGCTGTGCTGTGGGGGTGTGAGGCAATAGGGAGCAGGGGTGGTGGCACCCGTTGGATACTACTGCTATCTGAATCGTATCACGTATGTTGAGCGACGGGTATTAGTGTGGACCTTTTGAGCTTTGCGATCCGCCGGGAACTGGTGCTGCTATAAAGGCGGCAGGGGGGGGGGCAAGGCAGAGTCTGACGGCTGATGATGAATGAGCAAGAAGGCTGTCGCACACGGGCGAATGTTAGGCACAGACGCCTTCGCAACACAGGCACACGCGCACACACACACACCTAGGGACGGGTGCCGTTCATGTCCAGCAAACCACGGGCGAAAAGGCAAAAATCTTTCCGGCCGTCCGCGTATGCGTAGGCTCGTCTGCAAGATGAGGAGGCTGCTGGTGGCGGGACGCATCCGGTGGATGGACTGCTCAGAAAAAGTACTTTAGGGGCCCGACCACTCGACGACGACAACGACGACTTGGATTGTACAGATAGCCAGCAGCGTGCATGACATGATACGACTGGGGAATTAAGGCAGAGGCTGCGTATGCATGTAGTCGAATCGAAGATTGGCCTCGCTGGGCTGGAGCTGGTGCCTGAGAAAGCCTGAATGCTCATCACGTTAGGATATTACGGCCATGGCAGAGCGGGTGGGTGGGTCTCTGCTGCAGCACCGAGCGAGCGAGAGAGAGAGAGATTGGCACCGATGACGAGGACTTGGACCTAGCCGGGCACCATCATCATACACGCTGTGTGGTCAGAGTAAGTAGTGATGGTATTAGCCGGCTAGAAAGGGGTACGAGCATTTCGTGTGGTGTTAGCAGTCTGGCAGCGTCTTGTCAGGAGCTCAAGCGAAACGTCCGTCTTTCCACAGACAGGGCGAGAGTGACATGGCACCATGCCGGGTTGGGTATAGGGCGTGGTACCGACAGTCGCTTCGCTGCCTTGCTCATGGGCCCTCACGATCGGTGCCATCTCCATGGGCACGCACTCGATGACCAGGCCAGGAGCCCTCGGGCGGACTGGGCCTGGCGAGATGCCGTCGTGTGCCGCAGGCTGAGCCGGTGTCGATGTCGCGCACCACACATGTCGGCGAATTGATTTGGACCAAAGCATGGTAGTCGCAGTCGCCTGCAAGGTTCTAACGGCAGACGCATCACCATCAGCACAGCCTGCATAAAACAATAACCCTCCACATGCCTACGCCGCATGGGGGAAAGGCAGCTTGGGCCTGGGAGAGTGCTCTAGTCTGCATAGACACAAGGGCAGACAGGCCTACCGCATGGCACCGCATGAACTAAACACGACCATTGCGCCCGCGAAGCGAAACACGGCTGAGCAGACTTCGAGAAGCCTTTCAAACCATCTACACTCCCGCACGGGGAAGGGGGCCTGGCGCCTCTCATGCCGTGAGCCGCCACAACGTGTGCCTGGCTGGTGGCGGGCTGGTGGGCAAGACGAGGGCGGTTGCAGTTGCGTGCACACACACACGCACACACACACAAGGCCCCGGGCAGTCGACTGGGGGAAAGAGGCCCAGCTGCAGCTGGGGGAAGAGGCCATGGCTGACCAAGAGCGGTAACCAGACTGGCGGGTCGAGTGCTTTTGCGCCGCACGCGACAAGACAGCTGGAGGGGCTGGGGGATCGCAGGACCCTAGTTCCCAGGGTTTGTACGTCTATCGTCGCTGGGAATCATGGCGGCCTGGCTGACGGGGTTGCAGTGTGGGCGTTGCCAAGCCGAGGCTCGTCTGACAGGCGGGTGGTGGTGGGTATAATGCTGGTGATGGTGGTAGTGGTAGTGGTAGTGGTGGTGGTGGCGGCCACGGCCGACTGGCGCCGTCGGCAAGCCATCGAAGACGCATCGGAGGTAATGCAGGTCGCAGTTGTATGCAGCTGCAGGCCTTGGATCCAAAGGCAACACGCCGTGGCCATGGCACCGCAGTGATAGCACACCTACTTGTTTGCTGCCAACACGACTCCTGTGTTGTCGACCTCACCGGGGCGGCGCTGATCTCTGGCGTTGATCTCCCTGCCGCTCAGGAACACGCCGTGGTACTAGCCCTGTGATTGACCGTGTGCCGGATTGGGAAGCATTTCCGCCAGAGTGCGGGAGGAGCCGACAGCAGCAACACGAGAGACTCAGATTGTCTCGGTCTCAGGCCACGCCTCTGGAAACAAGACGAGAAACCCTTTGATTTGGGACAACCGTGGTCCGGGAGGCGACCGAGCAATTCACCGCCGACCGCCCTCATCGCCTTGAACCTTCAGGCTGCGGGGCCACAACATCGGGTCTTGCCGATGCTCGCCGGTGGGAGCCCGTCATCTGGACGAGCGGTACACGGCTGCCAACAGCTGCAGCATACGGACGTAGAGTACATACGCACGTATGAACGAGTGTGTGTCTCTACAGCCGCCAGGCCATAACCTGGAAAGGACAAAATGACGCCCACTCGACATGCGCAGACACTAGTCAAACGATGCACCACCCCACACTTCTCTCCCCTGCATCCATCCTGCTCGCGGGTAATCTGCGGGAGATTGGAAACATAGATACTACTATGTACATACATGTATATGTATGCGTGTAACAAAGCAATTGCTAAGCAGGCGAGTGGACGGGCGGCAAACAGGGTCATGCTGCTGCCCACATGTTCCAATATGCCGAATGACGATGGCCGGCGCAATGGAGGGGCTGCACCAAGCACACGCACACACACAACCACAACCGCCGCCATCGCCATCGCCATCGCCATCACCACCCTCGTAGCAACATCAGCAGCCACCACCACCACCACCACCGCCACGCCCCTTCCTCCCCCGCCCAGAGCAGCACCATGGAGCTCGACAAGGACAACGCCAACCCCACCATCTTGAACCCGTCGGATCTGCCCTCGCGCCGCAGCGATGCAACCGGCAAGAGGCAGCACCACCCCGGCTCTGGCCTGTTTGACGACCTGATCCCCCGCTACACATATCTCGTCGACCCCCTGGACGAGCCTGTTTCGCCAGCCGACTCGGACAGCGACGACACACATGACGAGCCCATTGACGAACAGGAAATCTATGGTCAGTTTTTTCTTGCCCCTGCCTGCCTGCGTCATTAACTGTACCTGACCCCACGCATGAAAGACCTCATTTCCACCATCTGCGACCCCGAGCATCCGTTGTCCCTTGGCTCCCTCTCCGTCGTCAACTTACCCGACATCCACATTCTGCCCCCTGCCTCGCCGCTGTCCAGCATCAACACCGTCGTCGTCGAAATCACCCCGACCATTACCCACTGCTCACTCGCCACCGTCATCGGCCTAGGTGTGCGTGTTCGTCTCGAGCAGGCCCTGCCCCCGCGCTTTCGCGTCGATGTCCGCATAAAGAAGGGCACCCACAGCACAGACGAGCAGGTAAACAAACAGCTGGGCGACAAGGAGCGCGTCGCCGCTGCCCTCGAAAACGGCACGTTGATGGGTGTGCTCAAGAAGATGCTTTCCACGTGCGAGTAACGCGCCGAGGCCCTTTCTTGCCCTTCAACACCTTCACATGCATGTGCCACATGTTCGCCAAGCACCAAACTGCCAACCTTCAGCGCGCTTGAGTCCTCTATTACCTGCCCTGACCAGGATATCATCTGTCCCCATTTCTCTCATGGCAAACAAACTTGGCCCTCGAACCACAAGTTGCCCAATGCCAAGTATCGATTCCATACCACCGGTAACGCTTTTTGCAATCAGCATCGCGAGCTTATTCCTGCTAGCCTCGTAAGCGGCCGTACGCGTAATCTGTTTTGGACGACCCTGCGCTGATCATTGCCCGTCATCCCAGGCATTATGTTTTTTCCAATTGTCTACTAGAGTATTGACGAGCTCGTATCGTTTGTCAACTACGTCCAAAAACTGACGGCGAAGCGGGGAAGTTCATTTGCCACAATGCTGGGCTATTTTTTCCTGCTATAGCTTTCGCCTGTCTATAAGATATACCTAGCATACCCCCCTTTTTTTTGCAAAACTGGCCTCTTGCGGCCACTTTGGGTATAGCTGCTAAAAGTGGATCGCTCTATATGTACAGGTATATTAGCCGCGTCTTCACTTCAAGGGGGAACGGGGGAGCGGACGAAAAGAAACCAAGATAGGATCGGGGATTGCGCTTAGATAACGTTGAATGGTCATGGTTTTTGTTTGGTATCAAGAGAGGTAAAAGACCGCATCGATTGCAATCTCAGCAGTGCAGGGCGGTGTAAGGCGCTATATTAGCACATGATGCTTTCCCGCAAGGGTGGATGTTCATAGAACTTGCTTGTTTCAAACGCCGTTCCCCATGAACTGGTAATTTGCAAGCCGGTCGGCCCAAGTGCCGTGCTTACACATGTCGGTGTATGAGAGTACCTTTGAAACCCACATGTAATCTGCGTTTTGTCCGTCTTGCTCCTAAGCGAGGTATGAGAAGAAGCGCCGGTAACGTCTGAGCGGGTTGTGATTGTGCGTAGTTGAGCCGCCGCTCAATGTTTATTCAACAAATGGTCAGGACGACCAGGTAGATCTCTTCAAGTCCCCCCCCCCTCTCTCTCTCTCTCTCACTCAAGCCTCAAGAAATCGAGTCGACAGTATTCACTTCTTCTTCTCTCTTTTTTGTTCCAATGGGTATACCAAGTCCTAAGCGCCCTATTCCTCATGCCGTCGTAGATGCATTTGTCCCTGCCATTTCCATTCATCTTGTGCACTCCGAATCACCAGCGCTCTCCATATCCCTATTCCCCCCCCATCCTCCTCCTCCTCCTCCTCGACGCAACATCCCATATTTCTCCTTTCCTTCCCCCAACCTATGACCTCCCTAGCCCATCCTTCATTTGGCCTTGTTCTTCGCCGCCTCCGCCTCCCTCCTCGTCGCATCCTCCAGCAACGCCGTGTCGACCGCGCCCGAAGGCAAGTGTACATATCGTACAACGGAGCCGCGAATAAACATGTCTTTGGTCGAGCACTACATCCGCTCATTAGCCTTTTTGCATATTCCTCTTCTTACCCCATTCCCAGCCTCAATTCCTTCTACCCTCACCACCACCAGAAAAAAACAACAACAAATCTTCCCAAGAAAAATAAACAGAATAAGATAGACAAACGTACCAAATGTGGCCATCTCAACTCATCCACCGCCTCCGCATTATCCAGCTTAATATTCAAATACTGATCCACGCTCTTAAGCGTCCCACGAATCTGCACTTCGTTCTTGAGTTCGACGGTGATTTCGTGCTCTACGAGCGTTTTGAAGAAGCTAGTGTTGTTTGCGTCAGTATATAGCGCTATCTGCGATGCCGGTTTCGCGGTCCACCAGTGTAGCTAAGGAAACGAACCTGAAGAATAACATTGTTGGGCGAGCAGAAGATGGGGGGGATTGGTGCACGTGTGCGTGTGCGTGTGCGTGTGCGTTTGCGGGTGCGGGTGCGGGTGCGTGTGCGGTGGCGGTAGTGCGGAGGGGGGGGGATTATGAGAAAGCGGGTTGTTGTTGTCGCGACTTTTGGTGTTGGATGGCGAGCGGGTGTCGAGTTTGAGTGACGGAAGGTTTGCGCAGGGACCCCGTGTGTGGGGAGGGGGGGGGGGAGCGGTGCGGCGGCCAACGTTGAGGTAAAGATCTGAAAACAGGTTGGGTTGACTTGACTACTACCACCGATTTTCAGCATAACAAACGTTTTCACTACGTACTTCTTGAAGTCTCATGTATCTTGATATAGTGTTACCTTTTTTATCAATTTATTTACAAAAGAAAAATAAATAATCGGTCTACATAGGAAATGGGAGGTTTACAAAAGAAAAAAGAAAAAAGAAGGTCAATGTCGTATCAAAATCCTTTGTCGTCGTGTCCAGCCCAACAAACAACCCTTATTCCAACTCCCAAAATGTCTTTCCAAATCCCATCATAAACATCGTTTCATACGTCCTCTCTTCTCCAAACCCCAATAAATTCAAAAATCACTTTCTTGCCCAACCAGTCAGCGTCCTCCATCCAGAATGGCCCTGTGCACCTTCTTCCAGTACATTGACTACCCCCTCGAGCAATTTGTCCTCGTCCTTGCCCATCTCCATTTGCAATCTCAACAGCCACCTCTCCCACGCCCAGCTACCGACAATGCCAGTTAGCATCGCAGCATCAATAGTCGTGCCGAGCACCGGCGCGTCTTCAACCTCAATACTACCATCCTCTGCGATCCTACGTTCTTGGTGCTTCGGCTCAGCTCCAACCGCAAGCGTATCGCGCCAGTTTGCGGCCGTCTTACCCATGGGCAGAAACATCCAAGCTCTTTGCACTTCCTTGAATCCGGCTTTGGAGATGCGGGGGAGAAAAGCCTTGGTGGGCTGCGCATCATAGCCGCGTGTCTTGAGATTGAAGCTAAATTCGACGCCCATGGCTTGCGCGTTGCGGCCTGCGTGCACCACATCTGCGTCCATGAGTGAGTAGTCGAGAATGCCTCCAGGCTTCAGGCATCGGTAGCACTCCTTCAAGCACAAGTCGTACTCGTCCAACGACCTGCCCATGGGCTTCCTGGTCTTGAGAAGCTCGTACAATGTGCGCGCCGAGATGACATCAAAGTGGCCCGAAGGAAAGGGAAGAGTCCACAAGTTGGGCACGGTCATGTGCTTGTGGTTACTTGGGCCCTTGACATTCGAAGACATGTTGTTGCCTTCGGTGTAAACTGTAATCACGGTGGCGTATGGGAAATTATAGGCAATGTCCCATGCCCAGTCGTTGGTCGCAACGCCACCAATGTCAAGAATGCGAGGCGTACTGGCACGTGTAACCCGTCGTGCAGCAGCCTTGCTCAGCAACCTTCCTCCATTGAGTTGTTTTTGTGCCTGCAGAACCCAGTGGATAGGCAGCATCTGGTCGAGCGCTTGGCGTTCCATCTGCGCCCGTGCAATTCTCTCCTTCAAAACAGTCGGGTCGTTGACAAAGAATTCAGACACTGGCCGTGGTGGTGCTGGACGATCCGGCTGGTTGAGCTCAAACTTGCCGAGAAGTTGATCACGGTGCGCCAATGGACTGCAGCGACGCTGCACATGCAGAGCCTCAGCGCGCGTCTGACGGTGGATGAACGTATCCTTTTTCTGGCAACGAGAGCGAAGGTACTCAAGGCCTTGCACGTACGTCGCAACAAGTTCAGTGGCTGACTCTTGCACTGGAGACTTAGCCGGCTCATCGGCAAACTTGACTGATTTCTTGACCACAGTCTTGTCGAATGAGTTGCCGCGGCTGTGGGTTCCACTGGAGAGGCTGGGCGAGCTGATGTCGTTGATATCGCGGAGCGCAGCCTGTAGCTCATCTTGTTCCTCCAACCACCGACCCGTCATTTCAAGATTCGCAGAAGATGCCTTTTGAAGCTCAGCGTTGTAATTCTCATTGTACTGGAACACAGTCTTGCTAGGATTGATCTCCTTGATCTCAACATTTTCGTCAGTGGGGCTGAGAATGACCGGTCGTGATGTTGGCAATGGCTCATCGAAACCATCAAGGGTGGATCCTTGTAGAGTAGAGTTTCGGCGTGGAGGAGCCGGTACTGTTGGCCCGGGGTGTGGAGAGGTGTTTCTGCGGTTCTCCCTCTCCCATGGAAGATTGTAAAACTTCTCAGCAGTGGAAGTGTTTGGGATAGAATCTTGTCGCTTAGGAATGCTCCATGTGTGACGAGCAGTCGATTGCAGTGAAGAGAAGAACCCGCCTGGTGATGGGACTGAGAGGGCAGAGATGGGAGTACTACCAGAGGATCCATTTCCGAAAAAGACAGAGGGAATGTTGAGGCCGAGACTAGGCCGAGAAACTTCGCGCATCTCACCTCCTGTCGCACCTGTTCCCGACTCTTGTTGCTTTGAATCTTCGTGCTGTTCAGTGGAAGGTGAGTTGCCAAGGTGCTGGAGCGTCTCCATGGCTTGAAGGTCAAGTTGGACAGGACCCCAAGAGTCGGTGCTTGAGGGAGATCCACACCTGCGCTGTGATACTGGAGTAGCTGGGCAGCTGAGCTTGTCCATCTCTTCTGATGTGAGGCTGCCGTCCAAGGACGGGGCGGCTGAGCGCTCTGGCACCTGCAGATTATGAGAGTTGATCATGTCGAGGAAACGGCGTGAAGGAGTGAGCATCAGTGAGGGAGTGACGGGCATGGCCGAATTGGCACTCTTCAACTTCTCAATGGTTGGCCAAGCAGATGGGGAGGGGATGACAATGGATGGGTAGCGCCTTTTCCTTGGCTGTGTTGCAAGCTTCTTGACTGATGCTGATGCGTGGAGAGGCACCTCGGCTTCATCATCAGTGATGTCGTACAAGGAGTCGAAGTCACTGTCTGTACGGCTCTGCCGGCTCGGTGGCGGGAACGTTGCCGAGTGGATAGGCAAGGGCGCTGATGACTGTTGAGGCATGTAGAACAAGCGGGCCTTGGGGGTAGGGAAGTCGTCGACGATCGATGGCGATGTAGGACTGGGTTGGAATGCCGAAGAGGTCGAGTGTCTTTGAGCAAGGTAGTAAGGGGGGATGGGACAGTCGTCGTGTGTGGTATTAAGTGCCTGTCTCTGGTCCAGCGGAGACGGGGCATGGTGGGAGGGTACCCTGGTGCTGGGGGCCGCAGGATGGTATACTGCAGGCTCGAGTATCTGGGGCATCATGATATTTTGGGGGTGATGTGAGCACCGCCTCTTGCAATTATTACTAAAGATACTTTTAAAATCCGAGGGGGCGGAATAGCGGCGTGGGCGAGAAGGGTCTAAATACCGAAGTACTGGGGGTCGAAGAGAAGGGATATTAAGTTGGGCTATAGCCCTGAACTGCGCTGGTCAACAGCTTACTGGAAAAACTGGGGAATGCTTCGATCAACGAAGACTTTGCGAGGGAAAGGAGGCTCGGAAAAGGGCTAGAAGTGAATGACAGCAAGAGGGAGTGCGGCGCGGGCGCGGCGACGATGGGATATATTGTACATAGACGCTGGCTACTCGTTGGATTTGTCCGAGCTACGGTGCGAGTGAGTGGAGAGACAATGGCGGTTCAGTAGTGGCCACGACATGGTGACCACGGTGGAGAAGGGCATGATTGGGCCAACAACGCCTACGAGCAGATGGTGTTTACCAGGAGCTAGCTGTTGTGGGCTAGCGAGGCCGTGTTGTGTCCGATGTGGTTGGATGTTTTGCTGTCTACGCGCCGGGCTGTGCTATTTGCAGCTCTCGCTTTGTGCACGGCGGACCAATGGCGAGGCGAGCATTGCTTGGACAGCATAGTCGCCCACTGGTGCAGCCCATCTCGTGCTGCCAAGTCTGTCCCGTCTGATCGCCAGTCTTGGAATATAGTTTGCAAGGTAATGGCGAGTTCATGCGCATGTGTGAATGTACTTTACATGTTGCTGTTGTGTGTGTCCAAGTGGTTGCTTTGCGATGAAGGCGTGCCAAGCATGCGGGCGGGGCATTGACGGGCGGGGTGGGGCAGGCAGGCGTGACGCTGGGCCATGTCGTCACAACACCAAAAAGCTATCGTGAGCTTCGGGTACAGCACAGCGCAGCACAGCACAGCACAGCACAGACGTACATATCCGTTCTAGAATCCCGACGCAACCGCGCCCTCTCTGCCATTGGTGCCATTACTCAAGGTTAACGCACACAGACACACCTCACCAGCCATGTCACCGCCCGCCATCATTGCGCCTTCTATCCTGTCGGCCGACTTTGGAGCGCTGGGCAAGGCTTGCTCAGACACGATTGCCCAGGGCGCCGACTGGCTCCATGTATGCGCCCGTAGCCGTAGCCGTAGCCTCGCCAGCCCCACGACTGACACGACGTGCAGGTGGACATCATGGACGGCCACTTTGTGCCAAACATGACGTTTGGTGCCCCCGTCGTCACAAAGATCCGCTCACACGTTGACCGCCCCGCCACGGCATATGCAAAGGGCACCTTTGACTGCCACATGATGATTGCCGAGCCCAAGCGCTGGGTCCGCGACTTCAAGAAGGCTGGTTGCGACCTCTACTGCTTCCACTACGAGGCCGCCGTGTCGTCTACTGCCGCCGACTCGCCCAGCGGACAGTCAGATGAAAAGACGTCGCCAAAAGAACTGATTCGCTTCATCCATGCCGAGGGCATGCAAGCCGGTATTGCCATTAAGCCAAGCACGCCTGTCGACGTACTGTGGGAGATATTGGACAGCCCAAACAAGGAAGAGGTGCCTGATGTGAGTTCATGTCCCCTGCCCTGCTACCCTTACGCCCGCCGGAATCAATAACACAATGGGAATACGCACGGTATATATTGGTCAGACGGACCGCCAATGTGGTCGACGAGTCCGAGGTTGATAGGGCTGACAATGTTTGGGTGTCGGCGGCACGCTGTGGCGGCGCTTAAGCATGCAAACCTTTGCAACTCGATGCATCGGCCCTCGGCCGCCCACGCCGCTGGCTGTTCCCGCTGCAGGATCAACAACCTCAAGAATCAACAAGGGCACCGTGCAGTGCTACATGGCTTTGGGCACGAATACTGACGTTGCTAGATGGTCTTGGTCATGACGGTAGAACCTGGCTTTGGTGGTCAGTCCTTTATGGCATCTGAACTCCCCAAAGTAACCGCTCTTCGACAAAAGTATCCCGAGCTGCACATTGAAGTTGATGGCGGCTTGAGCGAAAAGACGATTGACCAGGCTGCTGATGCTGGCGCCAATGTCATTGTTGCGGGCAGCGCTGTCTTTGGCGCTGCGGACCCTGGCGATGTGATCAAGAAGCTGAGACAAGCTGTCGATAGCAGAAGGGGTAAACTGTAAGTAAGGGAGTAGTTAGATCAGCATCTCAATACAAAGGCGAGCATTTAAAAAATGTCCGAAAATACAGCAAAAGACCAATATAAGCCAGTGAGGCAATGAGCATGGCTAGTTTGTTGGTCATATCTTGGTAAGGGTTCTTGATGAAGCTAACCTGGCCCTGAGCCCTATGTTGTCAAGACGGGCGGCGATGTGCCTAGCTCCAAGTACCTCTTGGCACCGGCGCGCACGGCTGGGGGACTCCCGTTGGGCAACACGTGGTAGTCCAGGGGCCCGATTGTGACAGCCCATCTGCTAGTACAAGTCATATTTGAATCCAGGTCCAGAGCCCACAAGCGCGTCCATGGCTGGCTATGCTAAGGCTGTCATGCATCTTTCTGTGACAACCACGACGAAGACGAAAATGACAAGCAACACGGCAGCGGAAACATGTACCCATGCTGACCACTAACAGCCATTGCGATTGCTTCTGCCATGCTCAAGTCGAGCGCCGATCGATTGCAACGGTATCTTGAAACAAAAAGCATACATGTTCATTTCGTGTCAGCCATAACACCACATTCACAGGTCTCCACATGGGGCTCGACTGCCGCAAAACAAAGATGCAACAACACCCCTCCAAGTCACATACATACGCACATACATATGCATGCTATGGAATGCTCAACAAATTATCCACCTTGTCTAGCCATACTGCGTCTGTAACTAGAAGAATCGCATATAACCTTTTCATCAAACATTAAAAAAAGAGCTAATGTAATGACGCATGCGCCACCGACTAAGTGCCGAATCAAGCTTTGTGTTAAAAACAGACATCGAATTGGCAATCGCGGAGAAAAAAATGACCCCAGGACGCCATAACAGTGCGAAGCATGGTCCCTGGAGGCGTTTGACAAAGTCATTTAACGAGCAGTCTCGGCCCCTGAAAAGAAAGCAGCGAATGATCCACCAAACGTTTTAGCTTGCCCCAAACGCGCAAACAACCCTCCAAAAAAGCCACAAATCTTACGACGTCCCGCTGCCACTGGGTAAATGTTATAGTGCTGATAGCACGTAGTCACCGATCTACGCTAGGAGCCGACGGGAATGACTTTGCTCTAGTTATCTCTATGTGCTTTTCGCTTGGGTTTAGCAATAAAGGGGGGGAAGGGCAATGGAGCAAGGCCGCTAAGTATTGGCGAAGAGCTCTGTGAGTTTCGTCTTTTTAGCACAGTTTTGGGTCGAAGATATTCCATCTAGCATTTTTAATCCTATAAGTAACTTAACCCGTTGCCCGGGTATCCTTCCTTGTCTTTTGCTCTTTGCAGTTCTGTGTCGAATACATTGCCGACGTTGTTTTTTCTACTTCATCTAGTCCAAGCTCTTGTTCATCCCAGTACGATTTGATAGCGTTTGCGTCTCCCGTAGTGTGCGGTATCGTGTTTGGCTGTTTGGAAAAAATGCGACAGCTTGCCTTTGCTGTTGCTTTGGCAATTAGTATCTGCGGTGTACAGGCGCAAAGTCCAGGAGGCAATGGCTTTAGCCAGAGGTGGTTTTTGAATGTCACTGTTGGTGGTGTGTTCGATGAAATTCCTCAATGCGCGGTACGCTTGCACTATACGTAGCCTTTTACCTTTGCAGTCAGCCAACAAGACCTGTGCTCTTTCCGTCCCAAGCTGACATTGACGTCACCCAGAAAGCATGCACTCTTGGATATCTTGAAATGACCGGATGCAATCCCCTTGACCCCTCTTGTTTTTGCCCAATTCCAGAGATTACACAAGGTCTTGATACTTGCCTTGCGTGGTTCTGTCCAGTCCTTGGCTATTACGGTTCGTTTGGTTCACAGTCCCCTCCTATCGAAGCAGTCATGTTAACAAAAGTAACAGAAGGACTCTCCTTATACCATTCCACGTGCATTACTCCGATCCGAAATCAAGCAGCCCCGCTATTCAATGAGGTGATTGCTGTAGCTTCTATCGCTTTTGTAGCCCTGACATTGCGATTCATCACACGCTTGCCACCTCTCTCTGTCGAGTGGGGCATTGATGATTGGCTGGCGGTAGCACTTGTGGTTCGTATACTCTGATTGTACGCTTCGAATTGCAACACTGATGCCAATACAGCCAGTGGCTGCAGCATATCTTGCAACTATTCTTTTGGCAATTGACTCTGGCCTAGGTCAAGATGCATGGACGCTCAAACCCCAAAAGGTTACTGACGTGGTCAAAGTATGAGCTTTCTCCAAGCAAACAGACAGCCCATTCTGACCCAAACAGTACTACACTTTTCAGGAACTGGGCTACGTCACGCTCACCTTCCTGACCAAAATCACTGTCCTAGCGTTTTACCTCCGAGTCTTCCCAATGGGCTGGGTCCATCAACTATCCTATCTCTTCATCGGAATATGCACATGCCTGCTGATATCGATATTCCTAGCCCATCTCCTACAATGCCTCCCAATCTCCTTCGTCTGGGAACAGTGGCAAGGCACTCTGATACCCCAGCCCGAAAACCCAATCTGCAGCGTGCAACGCAACAATCTAAACTACGCCTTCAACATCACAAACGTCATAATGGATGGCATCATCACAGTTCTGCCGATCCCCAGATTACTTCAACTGAAAATTACCTGGCAAAGAAAACTAGGCGTTTTACTAGTTTTCTGCGTCGGTTTCCTGTAAGCCCTCCCAGCGCACGTACACACAATAAAACGAATTCACCCTTACTTACCCAATAAATATCACAGCATTACAGGCACAGCCGTAACCAGAATCGCAATCCTCCTCCAATCCGACTTTTCCTACAACAGATCCTGTTCGTTCCCCCCTCTCCCTTCCCCTCTCAACCGCTAACCCCACACACAACCACAGGGTCCAACGTCCCCGTCGTAAAGTGGTCCGCCATTGAAGCCTTCCTCAGCATCGCCGTAACTTGTTTCCCGCAAATCCACTACCTTAGCAAGCGCATCATCGGTATCTGGTATAAACCTGACGATGCGGTTCAACAACAGCATGGTGGAAGTAAACCGACGTTTGGGTCGTCGAATGCAGGGAACTCGTTTAAGACCAAGGGGTTGGCGGCGTATGAGAATATTGAAATTGGAGAGAGGTAACTAGAGGGGTTTTTTTGGGAAGAAGTGGGTGGGATGGGTGAGTATGATGTAATGGAATTGGATGTGTATATGTAAGAAGCAATGTAATTGTATATGAGATAAAAGGCGTTGTCGACTTGTACAGTATCTCCCGGATGAAGTTACAGGGTACCGCTGGGATATTATTCCAAAATAGTCCCACTCACGTGCCCAAGCGCATATACACCTTTTTTATCTGAAGCATTGAGACACTCAAGATCACTTTTGCAGGCAAGACAGCTTACTAACGTCACACCCGCTAGTTCCACGTCACAAAAGCATCACTCAAGCAATCATACCGCAAATAATGTCTATTCAACCAGTGAATTGAAAAGCACTTTCATCCTAGTACTATACACCCATGCGTATCATAACAGTAAAATAATCCTTCCTTCAGAGGAGTATTAAGAAGTAAAGTGAGGAGCATTCAGCACAATACCCATAGAAAGGCCACCAATGGTACCAGCGATAGGAATAGTCATGATCCAGGAAAAGACAAGGAGACCAACACGCTGCCAGTTGACAGCCTTGTAGGTACCGTTGCAGAGACCGACACCGACAGTGGCGCCAGTGATGCACATAGAGGTTGAGACGGGGAGCGAGTATTGCGAGAAGATGAGGACGGTAAGTGCGGCACCCATTTCCATTGAGCAACCTTTTACAAATTAGTAAATGATGCAAAAAAGGAATAGTGTTGGAGAAACATACCTCTGCTAGGGGAGTGGTAAGTAATCTTGTTACCCATGACCTTCATGATGTTGTAGCCATAGGTGATGAGACCGAGAGACAGAGTGGCGGAAAGGACAGCAAGTTGCCAGATGGGGACAGGAGCTTTGGAGCGAGAAGCCTCACCGGTGTTCCAGGCGCTGTAAATGACAGCCCAGGGTCCGACGGCGTTACCGATATCGTTGGCACCGTGAGCGAAAGAGGCAGTGCAGGCAGTGATGACTTGGACGAAAGAGTAGGTGTGCTCGACCTCGTTAGGGTACTTCTTGGCGTGGCCGTAGACACGCTCCATGCGCTTTCCTTCGGGGGTACCGTGGATACCAGTCTGAGCAGCGTGGATGTCGTAGTTGATACCGTAGAGAGCACCAACAACGAGCTGGGCAGGAATGCGCTTGAGAGTGATAATCATGTTCTTCTTCTCGTAAATTTCGCCGCTCTCGATCTTGTTCTCGTGGAGGTAACGCATAGCCCAGGCGAGAGGTCCAGTCTTAGCCCTGATCTTGGCGTGGAAGCGTTCCTCACCTTGCTGGACGAGCTCCTTGTAAGTAAACTGGCGCTGCTCTTGAACGACGGTACCCTTCTCAGCGCCATGGCCAATGCCGACCTCAGAGTCGCTGTTGTTGTGCTCGAGCGTGATCTCGTCATCGTCCTGTACGACGGCGTAGTCGGGAACAACTGCAGCATCGGTGTTGTCTTGAGCGGGGCGCTTGAAAAGAAGAGGTCCCTGGAGGGCGTGCCACCAGCGTACATTGGCGTCGCGCTTGACAACCTTGGCGTGGAGGTAGGGAACGAAGAAGATGAAGGACAAGGCAGCGAGACCGACACCGCAAGACATGGTGACGGTAGCGACATACCACGCGGGCTTCTTGTTGAGACCGAGGTTGGGTGATCCCTTGTAGACGATGGACAGGGTGCAAATGGTTCCTGCAATGAGGAAGAAGAAGGGAGCGGTCCAGATGGCCCATGGAATGGGGTTCTTGCGGATGTGGACACTCAGCTTGATCAACATGAAGATAATGGCACCGAAGCATCCAGAGGCAAAGGGAGCCATTCCAAGACCAGCAAAGATGGCACCGAGACCCTTGCCTTTGTTCCATCCCCACTGGACTTGAGAAGCACCTGCGACAGCAACACCAACACCAGCAACCGAGGAGATGAGCGAGTAGGACGACGAGACGTGGGCAGAGTGCTTGGTGCACCACATGACCCAGAGAGAGGCACCAGCAAGGGCGCAGGTAAATGCCAACATTTGGACACCAGCATCGCCCTTGAAGGCACTGGTAGGGATGATACCGTTCTTGATGGTATCGGCAGTACGGGCACCGACGGTAATGGCACCCACCATCTCGAAGATGGTACCCAGAATCATGGCCTGGCGGTACGAGACGGAGCGGGAAGAAACTGAAGTAGCCCAAGCGTTGGCAACATCGTCTTTGAGAAAGTTAGCATTGTATCATAAGGGTGTTTGGGCGACTTGGTACGTACTAGCACCGTTGTTGTAGGCATCCAGCATGGCAAAGAAGGTGCCAATGGCAAAGACATAATTGTACTGCGTAAGACGCGGCATCTTGACGGGTCCTCTCTGGATACAGGCTGCGTCTGAACAAGTGAGGAGTGCTGGTTACAAGCAGAACTGAGAGATGATAACCAAAAGAAAGATTGGGTCAGATGTATATATATGCCCGTATCACATTTTCGGCCATGTGCGGTGCTTCCAGGCCGTATTTGTCGGACCACCCCAGCAATCCCAGGGAACGAACTATACCCACGGAATGACACTGCATACAAGATAGTTGTATGCCTTAGTCGGCCGCCACTCAAAAGGCGCAACGTGAGAGGTCTTGCCAAGAGAACGTGTGCTCAAAGTAGGCCTCTCATTGGCAAGACGTGTGGAGCGTGAGAATGTTGACATGCTTTTCAGTTTTGATCAGACAGAAAAGAGACATCAAGCCGATGCCAACGCCTCCTCTGTTACTTGGACGGGTCTTGGCTGTAGCTTGGCAGGCGTGGCGGCGGACCGGCGGGATAGAGCTGAGTGTAGAGCAGCTGGCCAATAAGCGGGAACAATACTAGAACGTGGGCTCGCTAGAGGCCGCCAGTCGTCTCTTTGGAATCCATCTCACCAACGTCGCGGTTCCTCTCCAATGGTTTCCCCACGTGTATCTCCTGATGGGTTTTCTGGAAAATATCGATGGCGTTAACTCGAGGGTCTCGATGTTGCAACGGAGCACGCCGAGCCTGGTGGCTTCGTCCTTCACCCTATCCCGGGCCTGAGCTCTTATCCGAGCTGCGCCTTCACTATGCTATACAATACCCTACCCTACCCTACCCTACCCACTGTTTGGGGGAGGGGGGGTGAGTAGTGCATTCTTCTGGCGGTCTGCTTCGATGCCATCCTCCACCTACCCATGGTCGGAAATGTACGCAAGACGTCTCATTACCCAAACCACTGCTTGGCCGAGGTCCTGCCATTGATCGACAACCCAGCCATAAGTGAGCAAGACCTTCATGGAAGCTTCTTGTGGGGGGCCAATGATGGCTCGGCTGTGCTACTGGGATACTTGGCTGTAGTAGCGGTACTGGGCACAATCAAGGTGAGTTGCGGGGTTTCCGACAGCGCGGACGAGGAGCACTGAGGTGCTGGGCGTGAGGCTTTATGGGTTTCGTCGGCATCAACAAAAGGCCCGTAGGCAAGGGCCCGCACCGAGAGGGAGGAGCCTGCGCTAGCTGCAAAACCTGGTCTTTGGTGAATGTAAGTATGGACTAGTATGTATCAAACAGTAAGTAGGATCACTCAACGTCGTAACATGCATGTGCTGGCCCCAGATTTGGCCAACCACTGCTTCATCTCCAAAGCGCCTACGCGTTGCGATCGACAGTCGACATTGAGCAGAGGAGCACAACTTACTTACTCTGAAACTCTAATGCGTCAGCACTGGAGCCAGTGCTCATGTAGTAATTATATCCTCCATTTCCCCGCAAGATGCTCACGTCATCATATACGTTATCTTTGAACACCACGATTTGAGAGAGGAGAAAAGTTGTTCACGTTGGGACGAAGGGGTAGGTGGTAGGTATAGCGAGGTGCCCAACGTTGAGGTGCTTGAAGGGTTGGAAGAAGACGCTTGCCAGTGATTCGGAACGTCGGAACTTCGGAACCACTGGAAACCGCCACCCATCACAACATACGCACCGCCTCACGAGCAACGAGCTCTGGACAAAGTGCTCAACCACATGTTTTTATCATTTGAACACACTTGTGTATGTTTACACTCCCTAGATCGACTTCCCTGAAGCCATGTCGTCCGCTTAAGCTCGCGGGGTAAAACATGGAGTGTGGAGATCCCATGTCATCCCACGCGCCAGTGTGCCGATATCCGGTCCCCCTCCAGCTTGAAAGCTTCTACCAAGCTTCATTATCAAGCCTCAGGATTCCCGAGCCCGTGAAGTTCCTGTCCGTGACTCCAATTCGTAGGTAAGCATGTACATGCTTGGCGGGGTCGGAGGCTCTTTGGCCATTCCGTCACCAAGTGGGGAGAAGGCGTGCTTCCGTATCTATGCACGGCGGAAACCCGATAGCGGCATAACCGAGATGATGCCATGAGCCACTCCAAGACATATGTACATTAGGTATTTCAGCCTGGAAACGTTGTACAAGCCAGTAACAACAAAGAATCGCCACCTCAGACACCACTGCTGCCCGACACTCGCGATTAATATCTAGTAATGGCGCGAAACTCAGTAATCCCTGGTGCAGACAAGACAACGCCAGAAGCCAATGCAGCCACATCCACTCAACGCGTTGCACAACTTACTAGGCACCTCGCACCCCCAGCAGAAACTGAGAATGTGAATACACCTACTCACCCAAGCCTGAACATACCATACCCCGTTTCAAGATTCCAGATTGATCCTAATCGCCACATTGACCGTGTGCGAGAGATTAAAGTTGGTGTCATTGGTGCTGGACTCTCAGGCATTAATGCTGGTATCTTACTACCGGCCAAGGTCCCTGGCCTTCAGCTGACCATTTTTGAGAAGAACAGCGATGTGGTAGGTTTTACAATGCGCTCCTCATTCCTAAATTTTTGACAAAATCTTAGAGCGGAACATGGCTGGAAAACACCTACCCTGGAGTGCGGTGTGATATACCTGCTCATGTCTATCAATCGACATTTTCGCCAAACACTCAATGGTCCGAGATTTTTGCCCAGGGCGCCGAGATCCGTGACTATTGGCAAGAGCAGGCGAGGAAGCATGATGTGTACAAGTATGTCAAACTGCGACATCGCGTTGACGAAGCAGAATGGGACAATGCCAAGTCCCAATGGAATCTCCAAGTGCATAATCTCGAAAACAGCCAGACATCAACCGAGACATTTGACTTTGTCATTGCTGCGGTCGGAAGATTTAATGCATGGAAACTGCCCAATTACCCTGGTCTGGACGAGTATCAAGGTCATTTGAGACATACATCGAACTGGGACAATTCTTTCGATCCCAAGGGCAAAAAGGTTGCGGTTATTGGAAACGGTGCAAGCGGCATCCAGGTCGTACCAAACCTGCAACGGGTATCCAAACATGTCACGCACTTTGTACGAAATCCCACATGGATCGCAACGTCGTGGGCGGGCGACGAGCGTACTTTTGAGCCACAACCTTATCCCGAAGAGAAGCGCAAGTCATTCCAGGATCCCCAAAAGTACCTGAAATTCCGTAAAGAGCTAGAAGACAGATACTGGAGAGGATTTCGCGCAATGGTACGCGGCTCTAAAGAAAACGCTGGAATAAAGGAGCAGTTCACCGAAGTTATGAAAAAACGTTCCGCAAAGAAACCAGAGCTTCTCGACGGCCTGATACCAGACTTCTCGCCGCATTGCAGGCGTTTGACACCCGGGCCAGGTTACCTTGAGTCACTCACAGAAGATAATGTTGACCTGGTGAAAACACCCATCAAACGCTTCACACCCACTGGCATCGAAACAGTAGATGGGAAGCATTTTGAATTCGATGCTATATTTTGTGCTACAGGAGCAAACACGGATCTCGTCCCTCCATTCCCCATCAAGGCAAATGGCGAAGATCTGAATAAAGCCTGGAAACCCGAGGGCAAATGGGGCTTCCCATACACATACATGGGACTTGCTACTCCTGGTTTCCCGAATCTCTTCTTCTTGGCTGGTCCCCATGCCACAGGACCCTCTGGCACTGTCCCGCAAGGCGTGGAAACATCACTCGCCTATTTCGCCAAGGTCTTCCGCAAGGTTTCTTCTCAAGGAATCAAGTCTCTTGCACCATCGAAAGAAGCCACTGACGACTTTGTCGACTACTGCGACGCTTTCTTCCCCACTACAGTGCTAACTGACAACTGCTCATCGTGGAATAATGGCGGTCTTCCCGGTCAGCGCATTCACGGGCTTTGGCCTGGCTCGGCAGCTCACATTACTATTGTCAGACGCGAACCACGCTGGGAAGACTGGGAGTATGAACGAGAAGACAAAGGCAACCGATTCGCGTACTTTGGCAATGGTTATACGCAGGTAGAACTGGATGAATCCGTGGATATTACCTCCTACCTTAAAGCACCTCAAGATGTCGACCTGAGAAATCTTCACGAACTTTGGTGGGATCTTCCAGGTGCGCAGAAGAAGAGTTGAACAATTCTCATTCCATAGCTTGCTTCTTTTGCATAACATGCATACTTTACTTTCACCGACTATAGACTCTGATCAATACCAAAATCTATTCCCATCGTCTCTGTGCCTCGTACCCGTTCATCCTACCGTGACCGCTTCCTCCCTCCTCGTATGACAAAAAAAACGACAAGTAGAATCACCACTACAACTACACCTACTAACATGACCAACATTACACACTTGTACATCTGCTCCATACCGTAGTCACGTGTCCATACATCCATATCTCCAATCACGACATTTCCCTATCTATTCCGTCATCCTCCCTCATCTCCATCTCCCCCTAACTACTCCAACAACCCCTCCCACCCGCTCCCTCTACCCCGCCTTTCCACCCATCCCACAACCCTGCATTCCGTCAGCAAACAACAACGCTCCTTGGCTACACCGCGAAATGGCGTGCTGTCCGCCCATACTGTCGACAACGCTGCTTTCCCACTCCAATCGGCCCGAATCTGTGCGTGTTCCGCTCCTCGTCATGATCCGTCGATTCCGCATGGTGCACTGCAAGGGAATTGGAGTTTGCCGAAGTTCGGAAGTATCATTTGTTATGTGTGTGGACAGGGTGGGCGGGTTTGTGCGGGAGTGAAATAGCCAGCCCGTGTACCGAAAAGCACGCCACAGAGAGCTAGTATTTGCACATCTGGTCAGGGCATGGGGCTAGGCTTTTTGGTCGCGTACGACACGGGATATGGAGGCTGGAGGTGGAGGGTTTGTAAGTGATTGTCTGATTGTTTTTATGATAGATAGATAGGAGGGAGGAATCTGCCTAGACTTTTTTTTTCTTTACTGGAGGACTGGGTTGGCTTCTTTTTTGGTCTTTTGGCAACGGGTATACTACACGTATTGGACTGTGTGAGATAGCGCTTGCAAGTGTCACCATGGCGGACGATTACAAGATTCCGTCAATAGAATCTGCGAGTGATCTTAATGATCAGAAACGAGATCATCCAGGTTCGCTTGTATTTTCTGATTTTACCTTGAAAGAATGCATCTAACGTTGGTATAGTACGATGGTATCGCTCCACATTCTTCAACATCACCATTCTCGGACTCTGCAACTTTAGTGCGCCGGGAATATGGGGTGCAATGAATAGTCTGGGTGCTGGTGGCGCGCAGTCGCCGCATCTCGTCAACGCAGGGAATGCGCTTACGTTTTGCTTGATGGTGGTTAGTTGTTACTTTAGCAGTGTGATTGTAAAGTATATCGGGATCAAAGGGGCTTTGATTGTTGGAACGTGAGTTTCTTTCTTTCCAACCTACTACCGTTCCTTCACGTTCAACTAACGTCATTTTAGAATTGGATATGCGCCATATGCAGCCGCCCTCGTAGGTCCTATCTTTTTTTTGGCCATCCTACCATCTCCCGATACTTATGATTCTAACATTGCATGTAGTACACAAACAACAGATTCGGCACAGAATGGTTCATCTATCTCGGTTCCTCCCTCTGCGGCATCTCCGCAGGTATCTTCTGGATGGCCGAAGCCGCAATCGCAATCGCATACCCTGAACCGTGGAATAAAGGAAAAGCCCTCGGATACTGGCTCACCTACCGTCTCGCAGGCCAGATTCTCGGCGGTGCAATTAATCTCGGGCTCAACTCGAAACGCGACCAAGCCGGCAAAGTCACGTATACCGTCTACCTGATTTTCATTGCGTTGCAGTGTGCGGGACCGGTTGTAGGCTTTTTTTTGAATAGTCCTGATAAGGTGGAGAGGAAGGATGGCAAGAAAGTGGAACTGAAGATTGCAAAGGACCCGTGGTTTGAGATAAAGGAGACGGGAAGGTTATTTTTCACGAAAAAGGTTCTCCTCATTGTGCTGTGGATTGGGCAGGCTGTGTTTGCTGAGGCGGTCTTTTTTACCTATCTGGCTCGTAAGTTACACTGTGATTTCCTCTAAAAATCCTCTTCTTCTTTTATTCTGCAAGCAAAAAGCTAATCTTCATTTGCAAATACAGTCTGGTTCTCAGTCCGCGCCCGAGCCCTCGGATCCTTCCTCTCAGGCATCATCGCCGTCATCTGCGGTAACCTCCTCGGCACGTACCTCGACCGGACTTCCATTGCGTTACGAATTCGCGCCCGCACTTCCTTCATCACCATCGCCACACTGCAAGGCGCATGGTGGATCTGGGCCACCGTTCTCGCCACGGAGTTCCGCGATTCACGACCAACCTACGACTGGGCATCTGATGGCTTCGGCCGTGCCTTTGCCGTCTTCATCTTCCTGACCATCGGTTTCCAAATCAACTACCTGTTCCTGTACTTTGTCATTGGCAATCTGGCGGAGAATGAAGAAGAAGTTATCAGATATGCGGCGCTTCTCAGGGGCACGGAGAGCGCGTGGCAGGCGGTTAGTTATGGTGTTACCAGCGTCAAGGTTTTTGCAGAGGTGGGAGCGATTTACTGGAATTTCGCATTGTGGGGAGTCTCGCTTTGGCCAGCGTGGTTGGTAATTAGGGATTTTGGCAAGAAACCGACGGCGATTGAGCAGGTAGATACGGGCGTTGTTGCGAGGGATACAACACCTGAAGGGGGAAAGTAAGGGCTGGGTAGTGGGAATTGGTAGAACGGTGGTAGAGTGAGAATTTCTAGTAGGCAATGTAGATTTGAAAATAGAAATGCATTCGTAATACTAGTTTCTGTGTAAATAACTGTGAGGCACGCTCTAGACTATCGTAACCTCAAGCAAAGACCTAAGCAACTATATTAACGACCTTGGTATTGAACAAGATACACTATACCACCAACTCCCATGTCAATTTTCTGTATTACCAGTTGAATGCAAAGATTTCCTCCAGTCATCAGTCAAGCACAGCTACCAGTCTCCCTCCACTAATCTCTCTCCTCCGCATTCTATCCAGTCCCCCATTAATCTCACCCAGACCCTTTACAACCCCCACGACATCCGGCGGTACCAAGAGACCTTTGATCAACAACCGCTCACACCATGCACTAATCTCTTCACCTACCTCGGGTACCTCATGGTAAAGCTTTATAGGCACACTATGCAATACGACACCCCCCGGTACGTCCTTTTTAGGCAATCCGGTCATACCCACTAGATGCGAGCGTGCAGTCTGCGGGCTTTCCCCAAGCGGAGTAGACGGTGGAGTTGGAGGTTTGGCCCCCGCGCGGTCCAAATTCTTAGCATGTTCGCCGGGATGTGCCAGGCTATGAAGGAGGTGCGTAGCCGTTTCCTTGCCGATTGTGTCGAAGCCAAAGCGTGCACTGTGACCTGTGCTAGCCCGAATAATTTGAATTGCTCGCTGCGGATCATACGAATCGACAATCAGGTCACTGCGGATGTGGTTGGTGTTTGAGAGTCTGAGCCCGTGTTTTGCGGTGTCGACTACGGAGATGATTTTGAGGCCTGCGAGACGGGCGAGTTGCTTTGCTACGTGTGCGCAAGTTGAGCTGCCGCCCCAGACTACGAGAAAATCTCCGGGATTGGCACGTTCGGTGTGCGAGATGCTGGAGAGACATTCTTGACGTATGTCCGCAGGAAGTGTCTCAGGGTTTAGATTTCGTACCATCTCGAGGAGATCAGGGCCATTTTCGATACTGCTGAAGTTGACACCCATGCATATGCCCAAGGCGAGGACTGCTGATACGAATGCAACGCCGAGGATGCTACCAGAGTTGATGGAAATGTCTTTTGGGATTCTGATTGTGTTGAATGACGACGCGATGCTGTATTGTTGATATGCAGCCTTGCGGAGGTCACGATAATCAGTCGAGGGTACAGTTACAACGTCGCCGGGCTTTAAACGAGATGATGTTTCTTCTCCTACTTTGATAACGGTTCCAGCGAATTCTCGACCCGATATATATGGCAGTGTCGGGATTCCAAAACCAAAATCACTGCTGAATGTGAGACGAAGAGAAAACAGGAGCGTCGCCATTAAGTTCAAGACTTACGGTGCTTTCCAGTCAATTGGATTCAGTCCAATGGCTTCAACCTTGATCAGGAGTTCATTCCCAAGTTTAATGGCTGGAGTAGCGTGACTGATCGTGAGGTCATATGGCTGGCGGGCTGCATGTAACAGCAATGCATGCTGCTCTGAAGGTGGTTGTGATACTGATGTTCTCTGTTGAAATTGGTTCTGTATTCTCATTCTCTTCCCAGATGGGGATCTCGAAGGGGATCGCGCTGCGGAGCTTCGCGTGCGTTTCTTTGTTGATTCCATTGTGAGTTGTAATACCAATGGCTTGAGTGAGACATTTTAAGGTCATTCAAAGTTCCTGCACCCGCGCCAAAGTCATACTGTGTGAGCGTCCTGCCGACAGCCCCACGCATGTCGCGTCCCGCCATAAAGGTTCGTCATAGTGCGTCGTAGGCTAGACAGGCTACACATGCATTCGACATGCGTGCGTGCGTGCCTGGAAAGGAGGCATTGGGTGGAGTAAGAGGGTTGTCGCCATGTTGGAGTAGTCTGGCGTGACACGGCAGCGGGGTAAGATGGCAGCGAAGGGCCGAACTATCATTACCAAAAATGTACTACAGTAGTGGAGTAATTCCCATATCGGAGGAGAGCGATGAGAAGTAGCGGTTCGGATTACTGTATCCCGGCTCGAATGTTGTTAGAGTTCACAGATAAGCGATGGCGTTAAAGGCGGGTGAAATCACATCATCTGCTTCAACCTACTCGCATGTGCCTCGGCGAGATTGAACAGCCAAACTCCGGACACCTACAACCGCTAAAAATGGCAAAAAGGAAACGAGAAAATGGTGGTGAAGCTACGAAAAACGGGAGGCAAAAGAATGGCGAAGACAAGACTAAAAAGAAGTTGATCATCAATGCCTTTGTGGAAATGTGTAAGTCCAAGTTGATATGCGCTACGTCCTATCGGAATTAGTATACTCTGTATATGACAGTTGGAGAGAGCTTTGGAGAACTAACTCTGGATTCTGTACAGGCAGTGGCCATCAGTCGCCAGGTTTATGGAAACATCCTGATGACCGCTCTCATGAGTTCAATAACATCGACCATTGGGTAGGCCTTGCAAAACTACTCGAGGAAGCCAAAGTTCATGGCGTCTTCATAGCTGATGTCCTCGGGGGTTACGATGTGTACAATGGTAATCTTGATGCAGCAATAAAGTCAGGTGCGCAGTGGCCAGTCAACGAGCCGCTGGCAGTTGTCAGTGCAATGGCTGCAGCGACCAAAAGTATTGGTTTCGGTGTGACTGTGTCAACTACTTATGAACAGCCGTATCATTTGGCTCGACGACTATCTACTGTTGATCATCTGACAAAGGGCCGGTATGTCGCCAATGTTCTTCTTGCCCGGGTACTGATTCAGTTACTGATTCTTGGCAGACTAGGCTGGAATGTAAGCAACTCCGACTCCGACTAAAGATACTCCTGGTAACTTGAATAGATCGTGACGAGCTATCTGGACTCCGCCGCGAGAAACATGGGCATGAAGGAGCAGTTACCGGTAAGTGCTTTTGCCGATAAAAGGATGTTGCTGATTTGTATAGCACGATGAACGCTATGCCCAAGCTGAAGAATACGTCAAGGTTATGTACAAGCTCTTTGAGTCTTCTTGGCGGGACGATGCTGTTGTTCGAAATCGAAAGAAGAGTATGTTCTCTGATCCAGATCGGATCCGACAGATCAATCACAAAGGCAAGTACTTCGAGGTACCCGGTCCGCATATCTGCCAACCTAGTCCACAACGGACTCCATTGATCCTGCAGGCGGGTGCCTCGAAAGCAGGCAAAGCTTTTGCGGCGCAAAATGCAGAAGCAATATTTGTTTCTGCGCACGCACCTATTGTATGCAAAGGTAACATTGCTGAGATCAGGGAGATTGCCTCATCACAGTTCGGAAGAGACGGGCATTCCATCAAGTTTCTGGCCCTTGCGACTCCCATTATAGGCAATACAGAAGAGGAGGCCCAAGCGAAGCTTGCAGAGTACCGAAAGTATGCGTCGTTGGAAGGTGCATTGGCACTCTTTTGTGGCTGGACCGGGATCGACCTGGGCAAGTATGGCGACGAAGAGGAGTTGCGCCACGTTGACAGCAATGCGGTGCGGTCGACAGTGGAGGGTTTCGCTCGCTTCTCGCCCGGTACATCCAAATGGACTAAGCACACAGTGGCAGAGCATATCAGCATTGGCGGAATCGGTCCTATTTTTGTCGGAACTCCTTCACAGATAGCAGACGGGTTCCAAACATGGGTTGACGAAGCCGATGTGGATGGGTTCAATATCGTAAGTCAGTTTTCTTGCAGGTGCTCGTACTGAACTAACACATGCGCAGGCATATGCACTCTTTCCTCAATCTTTCAAAGATGTTGTAGAGTTGCTGCTTCCAGAGTTGAGAAAGCGCGGGATGTTTTGGGACGACTATGCAGTCCCTGGTGGCACATACCGAGAGAACTTCTATGGAACCAAGGGACAGACAGGTCCTCCGGACGAGCATGTTGCGTCAACCTATCGATGGAAGGCGGGTGTCGACGCCAAAGACCATGTTATTCCAGAGTAAAATAAACAATGCTAATCTTTCAACAAACTGCGTATTCAGTCCGGATATGTGTCAATTCCAAAGATGGATTACTTATCCAAAAGCTAGTCGAATAGCATGCTCACAGTGTACATGCTATATTTTGAATTGAAATAAGAAATGCACAATAGGCACTGTTTTTTCTGCATTTAGACTGCGATCATTTCCATACGCTGACGTGTTTCACCAGTAAGCAGGCCACTTCCCCACGATACTCTACCTTTATAACAATATTTCGTGTTGGGACATATATTGGAGTCGAGCTGATGACACCAGTCTTACCTCGGTCATGCTACGGGTATACAAGTGTCAGCAAGGGCATACGCGTCTCAGCAGGGGAGCACGTTTCGGCAGTTGCAGCCTTGCCTGCTACTGCTGAGTATACAGCTACGTCGATAGATCAGTAGCTAGTCGAATCAGTCAAGTCTTCATTTTAATGTTTTATGCAACTGCAGTTGTTTGACTCAATTAAGGCCTTTGCCGTGCCAATATTTCGCAACACTATAATAATTTTCTAATTTAAGTAGAGTAGAGTCTTATTTTATAGATTTGTCGCTATCCTTTCTATCATCTAACTCTACTTGGCAGGTGCGAGAGTTGTGTCTAATTTGGCTGCAACGTCCGCAGCGCCGTTCACTGCGCACCCTCTTCGCAGGCATTATACCATCATTACAGCTGCCACCCTCTTCCTCAGCAATCTGATCAGCTACCTGACCAACTATCTCGGACCCCTCTGCCTGTACGTAGCGTCGCTTACGAGTTTTTCGCTTTGTTGCCTGCAAAGATGAGGAAGGCTAGGATACGCTTCCCTGTTGCGCCCACGCCTTGTATCAGCGTAACCCACTCACAATTGCCTGACTGGATCTTCTTTGGTTTCCCTGGCTTATCTGAGCCTGTGATAACTAAGTGTGATAAAATCTTGCCTATAATGAAGCCAGTCTCATCAAAGTTATAGGTATCTTCGTCCACGATACCATACTTCGCCTTCGTATCCTGAACTAGCTCGAACCAGCTCTTAATAAGCGCTGGATCTTCCCAGATAGCTCGCTGACGATCGTATGGACAGCTCCGGTGCGTACGTAGCTCAGGATTGCGCTGGACAAACCTATCAATCCAGTTCTTGCCAACCTCCTCTCCACCACGCTCTCGGAGCAGTCTATTAGCCATATCTCGCACATCGTCTCTCCCATAGGGTAGTCCTCGCTCAGCCTCAACTACTATACGCCTAGTAATAGCCTCCTCTTTTAGCTTTATTAAGCGCTTTTCTGGTAGCTCCCAATCGCTTCGAGGGCGTTGTCCAACGCGTCGTCACTGGATTGTTGTTCGTGGGACGCTATACTGTGTCTGTGCGCGTAATTTACATGTCGCGTAATGATCATGGAACACCAAAACAACTCCATTTTCAACTCGTCAAAGCTCTACAACCATGGCACCTATTGATGATGCGCTTGCATATTTCGAATTGATAAGACCAGGAGAACCTTTCCAGTATGTAAAAGCTGCTGAAACGCTTGGTGCTAACCGCTGTACGCTGGCAAGAAGACACAAGGGCCTTACGCAACCGATGACTACTAAGCACGAACAACAGCGAAAGATCACCCCACAAGCAGAGGCAGAGCTTGTACGGTATATAAAGAGCCTCTCTGATCGACATATGCCTCCTAAGCGCAATATGATACAGAATTTCGCATCAAATATAGCTAAAGAGGAGGTTTCTGAGGCATGGGTCACGCGCTTCATCAACCGTCACCCAGATGAGATCATCTCTTAACGGGCAACTGGGATGGATAGGGCTCGCCACCAGGCTGATTTTAAGGACAATTATAGGCTTTGGTTTCAGGTCCTAGCTATCAAAATAGACAAGTATGGCATAGAAGAGAGGAATATGTACAATATGGATGAAAAAGGCTTTATGGTTGGTATCGTGGACAGAACAAAGAGACTATTTAGTAAGGATTCTTACTACTCAAAGGAAGTAAAGCAAACTCTTCAGGATGGTACTCGCAAATGGGTTACTACTATAGCCTGCGTCTGCGCTGATGGTATTGTCTTGCCGCCTAGCCTTATCTTTCCAAGCGCCAACAGCTCCCTCCAATCAAGCTGGGTTGAGACTATACAGGCTGCACAGCATGTAAAGTAATCAGCAGTAGGTAATGATTCCCCGCACGCTCCCTCCACAGCCAACCACTGTAGAAAAAGGAGTTGGTAGAAGTGACGCAAACACCGCATTCAAAGTTGGACATGACAGCAGTGGAAGCGCCACTACATTTACCATCGCTGAAACCCTGCCACTCGCGGCGTCCGGCTCGTGCTGAGAACTTTCCGGGGACTTTGGTAGTAGTGAGTTCACTGGCATCAACGGCACAGTGTGAGAGCTTGGCCATACCGGCCCAGCCAATGGTGTCGTTAAGAGACTGGTATTCGGCGAATTCCTCAGGGGTCTATCCGGGATCTTCGGTGCAGGCTGCGAGGACTTGACCGCTTGAGTGCGAGCACGACGACTGCGATGCTGAGGGCTTTCTCCTAACCGGAGGCGAACACTGTGATTGATGTTGAGATTCTGCAAATCTTTAATTATTTAGCCTTAGAATTGAGCTATGCAGCTCAAATGCCAGTCGACTTTTACCGGTAAACTTGATATGAATCAAAGGTGTGAGTCTTGAGGATGCAGGAATCAAATACTGTGTGTTGTGAAGGAGAAGGAGACAACTGTGATTGATATTTATATTGAACTGACTGTCTGAATCCATCCTGATACCTGATTAACGACTTCTCTTTTGATACATGCCATGGTACCACTAGCTTGGCATGTGTTGTATGTAGAACACCCTTTTGCTCCTGAAGGGTTCCACCATAGTTTCGTGCGATACAATTCCTAGCATCTTCATCGCCATTATGCGCTGTGTAGGCCTGCACGTGAGTTTATTCAGCTGCAGTGCCAAGTAGTATAGAAGCTAGTTTTAGAGAGGTGTTGTTGGCGCAAGGGAACTAGAGGCAAATGGGTAGTTTGTAATGCAGACTAGGCTTACTATCCCCCTTAAATATTGCTATTAATAGTAACAGAGAAGAACAATTATATCAGATTACCAAATCTATCTCAACAGTCCTATCAAAACACACTGAGGAGATACAATACAATGCCTTTACACCTTGGAACTCAAGTATCCCATGCAAAGTATATATCTAAGGAGCCAAAATATATAGAAGCAGAAAACCATAAGAAGCAAGTAGTAGATAGCAGCCTCTTACCAATATACTTAGACGCCTCTGCTACCAAAAAGGGCAAAGGGGTAGGAGTAGGGATTGCCTTCTATATAGGAGCCACGCTAGTAGCTAAAGAAAAAGCTATTATAGGGTATAACCAACTAGTTTACAATGGCGAACTTGAAGGTATTACTCTAGGGTTAGAAAAAGCTATAAGCCTAGCAGACAACTGCCTAGAGATTAAAATCTACACAGATAATCAGGCTGCTCTATTATGGTTAAAAACTGCTTCTAATAATCCAGGCCAAGAGTGGCAAATTAGATGTATAAAGGCAGCAAAGGAGCTAGAGGAGAAGGGCTTCTCTCCCGCGCTACACTGGGTGCCAGGTTACCAAGATATTACTGGAAACAAGCAAGCAGACACTCTAGTAAAGGAATACACCAAGCTAAAACCCCACACTATTATCAAGACAAGCCTAGCTATTATCAGCTTTCGAATTAAGCAACTAGGAGAAAGGGAGTGGTATAGCTCTCTGGAGCAGTATAGGAGGAAAGCCATTAGCAAGAATCCTAATACCTACGCAGTAAGATATAAGTGGAAGATAAGAAAGCAAATCGCTACTCCCTCTAATACTAGAAGAGAGATTACTAGCGCTTTCTTCCAGCTTAAACTAGGACACTGTTACTTAAGAGACTTCCTATTTAGGAAGGAAAAAGTAGACTCTAATAGATGCCCCTGCAACTATAGAGCTATATAGGATCTAACTCATATCCTCCTTAGATGTTCGCTATACAAGGAGGCTAGAGTTAAGCTAGAGAAGTCGCGCAAAGGTCCAATCTCACTACCTTGTTTACTATAGACAAAGAAAGTTATAGAGGCCACTATTCCTTTTATCCAAGAAACAAAGGTTAGCACACAGGCCTGGTATAAAGAAAACACAGAAAACTAGAGCCACACCTATACTAGATGCCTAGCTCTATGGCCCTCCCCCCTCTCTCACCTCCGCAAGACCCCACCCACTGCCTAAACACTAGGCCGCGAGCCTCACCTTCATTTAGATAACCCCCTATCCCACCAACACCAACTTGATAAACCCACGTAGCTACCTGCAGGCCTTCAGCCTGCACGTCTTATATAGCCCTCGGGCTGAACAGGACGTTAATCAACAACAACAATAATAATAATAATAATAATAATAATAGGCTTACTAACGTAGATCATGGTAATGCGCGCAACACTTTTGTCGTATAAAACTTGGAACATAAATGAACTTTGTGCCATGGCTCAGTTCAGTCGATGGCTATACTAAATAAAAAATGTGCACATGCCAAGTGTCAGCGGAGTAGTATAGGTTCTAGCCCAAGGAGCTTAGTGGAGAATTATTTAGGATGCGCTCCATGCGGCTGTGAGTTGGCGATGGGGCTCTGGACGACCTTACCGATTTCGTTCCCAAGAATACGTCTTGCTCCCTATGCAGCCGCCTGTAGCAGCTGAGTTCAAGGATCAGTGGCAAGAGGACCTATACGAGGCATTACGCAGCCACTTCTAAGACATTGCTCCTGGAATGCTTCAGGATAGGGTTGCCTTGGGTTGTTTTGAAGAGAACAGTGCATTCGATAGGTCGTGTTGAGGCACACGAATTGTCTAGATGCTCAACCGCAAATTGGCCGTATTGACCATTGAGCCCAGTTCGTATCTGTACAATGTTAAAGTGGATGAATAAGCCCACACCCTTTTGTATTGCGGTAAATGAGAAGCTAGACTCGTGGAATCCAGTCTGGTAAGCGATGTAGTATCAGCCCTTCGAGGCCTGGCCGTTTTCCTGCCCGGCAAAGCCTGTTACCATGTGAAAATCAACGGGATAGTGTGGAGAGAGTCAGCCATGTGGCTACCGCGTCCGGGCCGACCAGTAGGTGACTATTGCAAATTTGGATAGATCGCACCCTGGAGAGATCTACAATACGATCGGTTCCGAAACTTGAACAAGGTGGCCTTGCGGGTCTTACTTCGTATCGGAGCCATTGCGATGCGCTAAGTCAACAAAGGGCCCCTGGTAATCAGTAACCGCAAATAGGGAAAACATCCAGCCCAAGAGTCTTGTAGCTATTAATGGTACTTTGCTTTCATGCCCTAGCGAAATAAAAGATCGGTAGATTTCATGCTCGGATGGTTGAGTGTATCGCAACAAGGATACCACAGGACGTCCTCCCAGAGCCGGCTGGGTATTTGCTAATTTGCATCAAGGGGCCGTTCCCCAGCGTGAGAATTTCCTAGCATTGGAACGAAACGACCTTAGTTGAAGCAAGCAGAATCGCGTCGGCCAAAGGCACGCATTTGGTCAAATTGTGGAATGTGTGTGTGTGTGTGTGTAGGAGCAATAGCAAAATGCAAAGATGAAAGCCAAGTGCGGACCAGAGAACGGAAGAGCCGCCTGCTACTAGCGTTACGTTAGTGCGGTCGACTGGCAAACATTTTGTGAACATCGCGCAACAAGACTCTTGCACACAATTGCAGCGGCCCAGTCTCGCCTCGCCAAACCAGACAAGTGGCAACATGGCCAAAAGAAAACGCAGCACTTTCGATGAACGGCGTCCAGTCGATGTCGGGCTAGGCGCGACTTTGGCACACATGCGCGGCGAAGACGAGCCAGACGAAGCTACAGAAGGCTGGACAGTCGTCGGCAAGAGAAGAAAGCAGCACAATTCACGTGACTCACCCTCACCCTCACCCACCCAAGATGCCTCGGTCGCGCACAAGGACGACAGTCTGTCCAAGGAGCAGCGCAGGAAGGAACGAAAGCTGCAGAGGAGCTACCCGGCCATTGAGCACTCGCACCATGCACGCCTCAACTCGCATGTCAAGATCACAGACCTGCAAGCGCTGGTGCTCTATCTGCTTGCTGACGGAACGGCGCCTCAGTGGGTTTCTGTGCGAAGCCGCACAAACATTCAGCAGGTGGTTATGCTCATGGTCCCAGGTTTGGACGTGGGCATGTTTAACGGACAGGTTGCCCTGGAAGCCGCCTCGCAGCCCGGACAAGTCGCCCAAGGAGACGAGGCCACAGAGTCCCAGCCAAAGCGGCTGTCCATCTCGTCCAGCGACTTCTACCCAGCCAGTCTGAAGCCCGAACGGCTGCCTGCACCGCTGAAGCCTCTATCTGACATTTTCGAGCACGTGTGGCCCATCAAAGCCATTGGAGAACACCGCAACAACCAGTATATGCGCCTCCATTCGCCCATCCATACCATGCTCACCTCGCAGATTCCAAAGACGCAAGAAGAAAAGCAAATGAAGAGGACTGGCAACCACAAGGGGCCCATGCCACAGAACTCAAGTCATTGGCAGAACAAGCGCACACGCATCACCGAGTATATCGCCACGCTCATGGAGCAGCAGGAGAACGAATATGTACTGCATCCAGCCATGTTCACGACGCCTGAATCCAACGAGGCTAACCAGGAGAGGAGGAAACTTGCCAATCAGACTGCAGATGACGGCTGGGTGGATAGCCATGTGGCAAATCTGGATGAGGGACAAGTACCCGAAGAAGAGATAGAGCAAGGCAGTCTGAGTGCTGGGAGACAGATCCTCTCCATGGACTGTGAAATGTGCAAAGGCGAGAACGATGAGCTTGTGCTTACGCGCATCAGTCTAATGGATTGGGACGGCAATGTAGTCTTGGATAAACTTGTCAAGCCCGAGATTGGCATCAAGGACCATCTAACGCAGTGGTCGGGTATCACAGCAGCCATGCTTCAGGATGTTACAACCACACTCGCCGATATACAAAAGGAGTTACTGGAGCTCATCACTCCGCGCACAATCCTTGTGGGACATTCGCTAAACTCTGATCTCAATGCACTCAAGCTGACTCATCCCTTTATCGTTGACACGGGTATTCTCTATCCACATCCGCGCGGCCCGCCATATAAGCAGTCGCTGAAATGGCTTGCACAAAAGTATCTGAAGCGCGAAGTGCAGAAAGGTTCACAGGGTCACGACAGTGTAGAAGACGCTCGAACATGTCTTGATCTGGTCAAGCAAAAATGCGAAAAGGGCCCGAGGTGGGGTTCGAGTGATACCAACGCAGAGTCCATTTTCAAGAGACTAGGTCGGAGCATGCGACCAAAGTCAAACAACGCTCATCGAGCGGGAGCGATTATCGACTGGGGTGATCCAAACAGAGGCCATGGTGGTCAAGCTAAAGTTTCGATAGGATGCAAAACGGATGCTGAAGTGGTCGAAGCCATTGATCGAACCTTGAATGGCCAAGCCGAGGGCAAAGATGGGACTGCCGACAAGATTGATTTTGTCTGGGGCCGTCTGCGGGAACTTGAACTTGCACGAGGATGGTGGGATGATTCTAAGTCAGCCGATGTTGAGGTGATTCGAAAGAACGCGCTTGAGCGAATGGGCTTCTGTCGAGAGGGCGATGATGTGGATGTGGAGCTACAAGGCGCTGAGCTTGGCGACGCTGTTTCCAGGACGGTTGAGCGCATCAACCAGGTTTACAAGTCCCTGCCACGCTGCACGGCCTTTATTGTGTACAGTGGGACGGGCGACCCTCGAGACATTCGACGCCTGCAAGCCATGAACCAGCAGTACCGCCGTGAGTTTGCAACAAAGAAATGGGACAATCTCAGCGTACAATGGACAGACACGGAGGTGCAGGCACTGTCCAAAGCATGCCAAGATGCACGCAATGGTGTCGGGTTCATGGTGGTCAAGTAGAGTAGGCTATTACGAGAGCAATGTGTGTGTCTCGTTTTGTGTTTGGCCACGCGCGCCAACGCTAAAGCATTTGTGATACTTTGAATGTCGGCGAGTTTGAGCAAACAGGCAGTTGGGTCCGACGGGTAATGACGGGTAATGAGAAAAGTGTATGGAACAGACCGGATGTGGAGGGATACTGGAAACGCTGATACGCATTGTGGAATGCAACGATCGGTTGAATGCAGCCGGGGTAAAATCGTCTAATTGCTGTTTCAGTGTGTGTAAGTAGATATTACTGGGCCAGTTGGCATGTCGATTGCACGGACGACAATCAAGAACCCTGCTCATATCATGTCTGGCTAAGGCTATGTTAGCGCATTGCTTTAGATCCCATAGTGTCGGATCCAGAAAGTAAAATCAAATTTTTGCAAAGCGGATGACTACATGATGGGCTGGATTGGCAGTAGTTAGCGCCAATGGTGATCTGCGAGTTGGGACGCTAGCCAAGCTGCTATCTTGTTGCCGTATAGCAGCACGATAGTGCCCAGATCGTAACGAGCTGGCGCCATGTCCAGAGGGCCTGCTTATTGGAGACAAAGGTAATCTGGGCCTGCTATATCAGAGACAAAGAGACACATACGCTATATGATTGTGGTACGTACGAGAAACCACAGAGTTTGTAGTTGCAATGTATATGTATATAGTATGTATATTCAATAGCCTCCGTGCGCTGGTCTTATCAGCCCGTCTGGCATGCTCATTGGGCGATGACGACCACGAAACTGTAAATGCGTATATGTATGTATATGTGTGTGTATACAAGGACAGGATGGCTGCCCCTGCCCATTAATTGGGCGTCCTGTGTGGGTAGTACATAGATAGCTATATATGTGGGCTGGAAGTATACATACTGCCACTACACTGGCAGCGTCGCATCTTACCGTACATAGCCCACCCGCATAAACGACAGACGTCAAAAGGAGCAGCACCCGGCGAGGCCCTAAAGGGCTGATGCACAATGCAGAACAGCTAGCGCGTGGAGCTTGCGACACCACACGGCTCAAAGGCTTATTCATAATAGCTGATAGAGCGCTTCTAAATAACAAGGCGTGCTAGGCCCCACCGGGACTCGCAGCCGGCCAATAATGAATAAGCCTGTGCTAATTATTTCGCCTGTCCTAATTCTCTCCCCTTACTTTGCTTTTCCACCCTGGCCGCACGGTATACGCGCGCTCCCCTTCTTTGCCTTTTCCTTGGTCCTTGCCGCCGCCTCCAATCCCACTCGCTGCCTTCCCACACTCATTCAACACTTGATCCCACCCATTCATCCACCTGTCCATCAATTGATTTTTTTCACACACCTTCCTGCAGCGTCGCCACCTCTGACCGCACTGCGCAGTTGGCGCTCACAGCACCCTCGACGCTTGCCCATCCCCTTGCCTGCCTTTGGTAATCACTATAGAGCATTCCTGGCTCCCACGGTGTATTACTCCGCTCACCTGCAGTTGGCGAGCAGCAAGCGCAAGATCCTCGTGGCCTTGCCTATACTGTGGCTCGGAGATCTATCCTTTCGGTCCGTCTCAATGGGCTGGCTACGGCAAGCACAAGACAGTTTCGTATTAGTGAGACTACTCCAGACAGCATGAGCACCCAACAACATCACCGCTCTGCGTCTCACACTGCGTCCATTGTGCATGGAAATGCCGACCAGTTTAGAGTTCAGCAGTCGGCACCGCCCTTTGCCCAAAGTGCTGCTAGACCCCCGCCACCTGCCTCGCTCCCCATCATCGTTCGATCGACAAAGGGCTACTGCCGGCACTGCCGCACCCACGTAGGCGACTTTTACAACTCGTGGAGTCGAATCACTGGCACTCATCATATTCCTGCCCTGCTCGGCTCCTACTCGTCTCGCCTGAAAAGTGTTGGCAGTCCCGAGCCCGCGTCAAAGGGCACGGCTTTGGATGGATGGTAAGCTTATTAGCCCTCGCATGCCTTTTCTCGTTCGCACCTTTTCCCCTTTTAGTACCAGTCAGCCATCACATCATCAGGCGCCCTTCGATATACGTTGTCGCCTCCTGGTATAGTTCAGCGACATGGTATTTTAATTTTTCTTCTCTTTCCTAAGCACACTTGCGCTAGTGTGTTCCAAATAATTTCCACACTATACGTTTGTCATCTATTAAACCCGCCAGCCCGCTACTTGTCTCCCCACGTTCCGCATTACTGCCGTTCCGTTCACGTCCGTACATTTTCTATCTATTAGCTGACACCCTTACAGCACCATCCAGCCTTTGTCCTGCCCACACCCCGGTTGCGGCGAGGCATCGATTGGTTTCACTGTAATCACTGCGCCTGCCGGTAAAGGGAAATTTCGGTGAGTCACCTCCCTTGCCTCGCTCACCGAGTATGTTTGCATCTTGCTGTCGATGAGGCCTTGATTATTACTCATTCAAATACACATAAAGCTTATTGCTTTGATTTGCCTCAGACGGCTAACATCTCATTTCACATAGTGGCCGAGATCTCTTCAACCTAAGCCGCATTGAGCTGCAATGTGAAATAGCACCAGGGAAGATCATTGTCATCGAACCGCGTGAAGACACTGCACCAGACCTATTAGCAGCTGAGGAGACGCCTAGTCCTCCTCCTTCATCTTCTTCATCTTTTTCTTCACCAAAAAACGTTCCCAATCCATCTTGGACCAAAGCCATGGAAGTTGACACACGCATGCCATCGTTGCATCAGTCGGCGTATTCTCACGCCCAATTGGGCAGACGCCATGATCTCGATCGCGATGCCGCAAAGCAACATCTTATGTTTCCCATCGAACACGACAGACAGTCGCGAAAAACACTGTCGTCATCGATACATTCTCCTCCAGTGAACAATTCCTTGCACAGCGCTGTTCAACCAGCACCAAGCAAAAGATCCTCAATTTCGTCCCCTGCAGCAGAACCAATACACCAGGCTGATTCACCGCAACAAGTCTCCACCATTCACCCCACTGTTGATGTGCGTGAGTCTCGGGGTAGTGTGTCTAAACCACAGCCTGCTCCCGAAACATCACAAACAAATGGCCACCAATACCCTCGCTCACTTGGCGTGGTGAGCATGGACGCTATTGAGCGTTTGCAAACACAGATTTCTCAAAACAGCGGCGCCCTGGCTGCTCACACTCGCGATATACGTCGTGGCGAAGAGACCTTTCAACATGTCGAAGAATCCCTTCGTCGCGAGTTTCAGGCCCAGTTGTTCCGCCAGACGACCGACATTCAAAAAGTGGAAGAGTCTGCAGCGCGGCTACAACACGAAATGCAAGGCATGCGTCACGCAATTGAAGCTATCAGCCGAGAGATGGAGGCCTGGAGAATGGACAAACAATCACGCAAATCCGTCTTTTCCCCAAGCCATCAGTTGGCCGCTCAAGACTCGGCGCTCGAACTCATGGCGCAACAAATCGCCGTCATGTCGCACAAGACGAGCGATCTCGACAATCTAAAGCTCCACATTGAAATAATGAAGAACAAAATCTACCTGCTGGAAGAAGGTGCCAAGGCTGCGTCATCACAGCCGCCGTCGCACACATTCCAGCTTCCACGTGAGACGGCAGTTGCACCAATCCCATCGACTCATGTTGCAGTGTCATCTCACCCCACTACTCCAACAATCCCACAAGCCAGCGATGCATCTCGCCATGCCTCGAGTGTCCAGCATCATCAGCCGTCGTTTGCACAGCCGGCACCCAAGCCTGTAGTGGAAGCCACACCGAGAACTGAGCTTGTGCCTAGTCAAAACAACGGATGGGCGACCATCAATGCTGGAGTGAAGCGAAGTTCCCAAAATGACATGGACAGTCCCCAAGAGACCATTATGCATGGGCCAAGTTCCCCAAAGCGGCCAAAGCTGGGCGAAGCTGAGCCGTTCCCTGGCTACACTGCTGCGCAACCACCACTCACTCGTGCCGCAGTCGAACCGTTGGACGCTCGATTTTCAACGCCTGCCCACGCGATTACATCTCAAAATCCTGTAGCTGACCAGGTTCCCTCATCCCAGCCGCAGCAGCAACCTTCATATTCCCCATATACCCCGCAGTATGAGCCACCAGACGACAACTGGCGGTCTGATTCCCAACGTATAATGGGATATCGACCCCGAGGGCGGGGGCGGGGCAGCGGAGGACTCGGCAGTCGGGGTGGTAGAGTTCGAAAGAGCATGCTCGTCCAGCCTCATGGTACCTTTGCAACATCAGAATGGGAATCGGATGACTGGCAGAGCCTTCGCAGCTCACAAGGTAGTCCAGAAGACTTTCACAACCACATGGCACGTTCCGGTCGCGGCGGCATAGCACGCCGTGGCAGTGGTGGCGCACGTGGAGGCTACACGACAAACGATCGCACTTCAAGCCTTGGTCTACAAGGGGTGACGGCTGGCATCAGCTTTGGGCCGCCTGGTCAGGCATACGGTTCTGCAAAGAGGACTCGTACGAAGCCAGTGCGAAATGCAGATGGTGTGCTTATTCGAAAGGATGGCCGTCCTGATATGCGTTCGCAGTCGTCAGCCGCTAATCTGCGCAAGGTGCATGCACGCAAGGAAAATGAATCTAGCCACTCCCCTACGCCCACAAACATCCAATACGCGGCCTCAGTCACTGCGGCTGATACGCCCAACCCCGCTGGGCTTGCAGCACATCCGAATGCGACTGATAAGCACAAGGCGATCATGGGCAAGATCTTTCCTGAAGGTCTGGATGCATCCCGCAAGCAACATGACTATGTTCGCCAAGTGTTTTTAGAAGAATGCGACCACACTGTTCATACGCGCTCACATGGTCACTGTTCTGCAGCCAAGATGGATAAGTCCGTTAAAAAGGAGCAAAGTGAACATGACGCGAGTTCTAGGCAAAAACAAAGCCTGCAGAGACAAGATGAAGATATGGACAGGGCTAATAGTCATGCTGCTGATGATGAGGAGGAGTACGAGGAGCATGACGACGAAGAGGAAGAAGAAGACGAAGGACACGAAGAGGAAGGCGAGGAAGAAGAGGAAGAGGAAGAAAAGCAGGCTCCCGAGCGATCTGGTGAGCACGCCAAAGTACATGAAGAGACTGCAACAAAACAAGTAGAAGATGGAAATGCTGCTGCTGGCTCGAGGGCTGGCTCGGAAACCCGGGAAGTGGAGAGCTCAGCGGCAAATGACGATGATTGTATACATGTACAAGCTTAATAGGTTAATTTTTTCAAAATAGTTAATTTTGCCTGTATAGATTACTTATGAAATTGTATTCTTGTGTCTTATTATTGCTGCCATTTGCATATAACGTGTTTCACCACCGAGCGGCGCAGTCTCCCCACCAAAACAACGTCGCAATACTTCCTACGCAACAGCACCATAATTTTCTAATTTAATTAGAGTAGAGTCTTATTTTATAGATTTGTCGCTATCCTTTCTATCTAACTCTACTTGGCAGGTGCGAGAGTTGTGTCTAATTTGGCTGCAACGTCCGCAGCGCCGTTCACTGCGCACCCTCTTCGCAGGCATTGCACCATCGTTACAGCTGCCACCCTCTTCCTCAGCAATCTGATCAGCTACCTGACCAACTATCTCGGACCCCTCTGCCTGTACGTAGCGCCGCTTACGAGTTTTTCGCTTTGTTGCCTGCAAAGATGAGGAAGGCTAGGATACGCTTCCCTGTTGCGCCCACGCCTTGTATCAGCGTAGCCCACTCACAATTGCCTGACTGGATCTTCTTTGGTTTCCCTGGCTTATCTGAGCCTGTGATAACTAAGTGTGATAAAATCTTGCCTATAATGAAGCCAGTCTCATCAAAGTTATAGGTATCTTCGTCCACGATACCATACTTCAGCCGCGCACAAAGATTATATCCAAACGATAGAGGATAACTCTATAGTAATCTACTTAGACGCCTCCAAAACAAAAGACGGAGATGGGATAGGAGTAGGCCTAGCAGTTTACAACCCAAACCAAGAAGAGATATACGCAGAGACAAAGAATATAGGCGAGAACCAACTCGTTTATAATGGAGAGCTTGAAGGCATTACAACAGCCTTTGAATACGCTGCTAAAACTGCTACGAAAGACCAAAATATCCACGTCTACGCTGACAACCAAGCTGCGATCTATAGGCTCCAGAGTCTATCAGATAAGCCTGGCCAGCAGTGGGTAATTCGATGCCAAAAAGCAGCCAAAGCCATCCTAAACAGAAAAGCAAATATCTTCTTGAAATGGGCTCCAGGCCATACAGATATCGAAGGAAACGAAAAAGCAGATTCCTTAGCAAAGGAAGCTACAAAACAAACACCAAAAAAACCACAAACAAGCCTAGCCTTCCTGGGCACCAAAATCAAACTCCTCCAAAGAGCTAGCCAAGCAGAAGAGTGGAGAAAGTATAGGGAAACAGCAAGAGAAAAGAAGCCTAGCTACGGAGCTATCTTTGATCTAAAGCTCCAAAACCAACTAGCAATCCCAAGAGGCACGAAAAGAGATATTTCAAGCTCTTTCTATTCTCTTAAGATAGGAC
>NRSV01000013.1:385169-480947 GCA_002286855.1 Bipolaris cookei
AAATACTCAAACTCCCACTCTTACTCCACACTACGAGCGGCATAGAAGCTACTTTAGCTTTTATTACTAGCACGAAGATAGGAACAAGGAAGTGGTATCTAGGCCAAGAAGGCTAGACGAGAAGAAAAATAAGAAAAACAATAATAAAAGAAGAAAAACAACTGTGATTTTAGTACCATTTCCTTTCTCCTAAGAGAGCCCGCTGGAAGGCGGCCCAGCTGCCCTACATCTCTCCCTGTTACCAACCTGCTCTTTAGCACCAGGCATCTAGAAGGCTAGCAATAGCTTAGCTAGACAAAGGCCGAAGCACCATAGTCACGCAATACATCACAAAGTACCAAATTGTAAATAAGCAGATAGTACGGCCTTTGGCCAAAGTCCTACATAGCCAATGGCTGATGCAGGACTATAATGGAATAATAATAATAATAGTAGCATTATTAAGCACGAAGTAATCAATCGACTGCAACGTGATCTTAAAGTCCTGTAGCGTTTTTATAACGACCTCGGCCATCCTCTCGCCACTGTGAGCGCCTATTAACTGGGGCAGCGCTATAGGCAAGTCCTGCAGGTTGCCTCTGCTGTCAAAAAAAGCTCAACGACGCCTAGAAAGCCACGCTTGCTGCCTTTTGTCGTCCATCCATCAAAACTGAGGTGTACTTTGCGGAGTGCCTACGACAGTTGCAAGATAATGTGCGGCTTTAGGTGCTTGTACAAGCGCACGATGTACTGGGAGACACTTACATGAGACGTCCAAAGCACTCATTCTGCTAGTGGGTTACAAGCTTCAAGGAGGCGTCGAAAAGCTGGTGTTTCAAACTCAGAGAGAGGGTGATTGTTCTCAACAAGCCAGCTAACAGCTGTCACCCGGAAGCGCTGGGTATTGAAGCCAGCAAGCTCATTAGCTACTTTCTGCGACACGTTGCTATTGCCGTCTTTGAGCAGGCGTTGTAGCCAGGTAGGCTTTGCAGCGACGGCCAACTTGCTGTGGCCATAACCGCGCTTGGGCAGCTCTAAGTGTCGCTGCGCTGACGACGTTGAGAGCGCCGCTGCTCGGCACACGGGGTTTTAGACACCTGTAGTCCTTTACGCTGACGAGCATAAGTCTCCCACTTTATAGCAATGGTCATTGGTGTGATTTTTTGAGTCAGTCTGTTCTTAGGCATCTTCTGCATTCAAGTGACGCGTAGATTGCTGTCGTAGCCTATGTAAGGCCGCAGAAGCAATGACTTCAGTTGAGCCGAGATGTCAGATGTAAGTATCTGGACTCGTTGAACCTCAACTGAAGAACGTTCAGGGAACTCTATTACTACACCAGTACGTAAACACTGGGAGTCTATCAGGGAAACCAAAAGGACTCTTAGCGAACCTGATCTTGACGCCCACAACCGCCACGTATAAATAACGATAAGGCCGGTCGATAATAGAGAGCACACACAATACACAAATCAATTCACCGCACGTACGCGTGCGACAAACAACAACCTCCATTTTTCTCACCACATCTACGCGTGTAACAATTGCTTATTCGTAATGTTAACGTGTTCCACGGACGAGCGCCGCACACGGGCGAACGCCGCACCCCACCAAACTTGCACACCTCTGCCATCTCATCGTACAATGGCTCAACGCAGCGCTACTCTATTAGCTTCAAATGAATCAGATATCCAGCTTGCTATCTCCTCAATCAACTCTAAGCAGATTCTAAGTAATCGGAGTGCAGCTGCTATCTATAGCGTGTCTGAACGAACGATCCGCCGCCGACGCGCTGGTGTCCCTGCGCGACGCGATTGCCAGCCCAACTCAAGGAAGCTAACCCAGCTAGAAGAGGAGGTGATTGTTGGCCATATACTTGATCTGGATCAGCGTGGGTTCGCGCCTACGTACGCAGCTGTGCGCGATATGGCTGATAAGCTACTGGCTGCGCGTAGTAGCGGACGCGTTGGAGTTAACTGGCCATCTACTTTTGTCAAGCGTACAGATAGTCTTACGACGCGTTTTAATCGAGCGTATGATAGGCAGAGAGCTCTTTGTGAAGATCTGGTTCTAATTAAGAGCTGGTTTGAGCTTGTGGAGCAGACAAAGGCTAAGTACGGCATCTGCGACGAAGACGTCTACAACTTTGACGAAGCTGGCTTTATGATGGGCAAGATCACGACTCAGCTTGTCGTTACAGCGTCAGAGAGAAGGACACGGCCAAAAGCTATTCAGCCAGGTAGTCGTGAGTGGGTAACATTTATCGCTGGGATCAACGCGGCTGGCTGGGCTATCCCACCATTTCTTATCTTTACTGGCCAGCACCACCTATCTGCCTGGTACGAGGCAGAGATCCCGCGCGACTGGGTGATCGCAGTCAGCGACAATGGTTGGACGAACAACGGGCTAGGCGTTGCATGGATAAAGCACTTCGACGCTCACACGAAGACTCGCGTTGTCGGCACACGTCGCCTACTTATTCTTGACGGCCATGAGAGCCACCAGTCTCTTGAGTTCCAAGAGCTCTGCAAGGAGAACAATATCTACACGCTCTGTATGCCGCCTCACTCGTCTCACCTACTCCAGCCTCTTGACGTTGGCTGCTTCTCGCCGTTAAAGCGCGCGTATAGCCGTGAGGTGGAGAGCCTAATCCGCCATCACATCAACCACATCACTAAGCTTGAGTTTCTGCCAGCATTCAAGGCAGCGTACGATCGATCCTTCACGCCAGCCAATATCTGCTCAGCCTTTCGAGGCGCAGGCCTTGTGCCTCTCCAGCCAGACGCTGTTCTATCAAAGCTTGACGTGCAGCTGCGTACGCCTACTCCTCCAGCTGCTATTACAGAGGCTCTCTGGCAGGCTCGTACACCAAGCAATGTACGTGAGCTAGAGGCTCAAGCAACGTTAATAAGCGAGCGCGTTCGAAAGCATCAGAGCTCATCACCAGCTTCAATCATTGCGGCGATTAATCAGCTTAAGAAGGGGGCTGAGGTAATGATGCTCTCGGCTGAGCTGATGCGCGATCGAATCGCCAGCCTTGAGAGAGCTAATACAGCAGTATCAGAGCGTAGAAAACAAAAGAAGAAGCGGATACAGAAGCAAGGAGTGCTAACGAAGGGAGCTGGAGAGGATATACTCGCTCAGCGTGAGGCTGATCAGCAGATTGCTCATGAAGAGCGTCAAGGAGGAGAGCGATCAGGTGTTAGCCGCCAGGCTCTTGCGCGCTGTAGTAGGTGCAGAGAGACTGGCCATAACTCACGTACATGTAAGAAAGATACTTTAGATAGTATTTAATCTACGATCTTAAAATATAATAAAAAAATTAATTCGTGGTAGAGCTACGCGGTTATAGAGATTTGCAAGTTTGGTGGGGTGCGGTGCTCGCCCGTGTGCGGCGCTCGCCCGTGGAACACGTTAGTAGAAATAATTTTGATTGAATGAAATGTAAAACGTGAGGTTTAGAGGTTGCATACGATTGTACATAGCAAATGCCAAGGATACAAAGAAGGTAGATTTGTGAAAAATAGTAGAAGGAAATCAGCTGAGGAGACACTATGGTTGGGAGGATAACGCAGCTAAAAGAACTGTAGGGCTAAGAGCATAGTGGGGCTGAGAGTGGTGTTATTGCAAGTAAACATGACGTCTCTACACTAATTAAAGGCACTGTATACTCTACTCAGCTGTAGCCAAGGTATTGCAAGTTGTGCTTCATGTGTCGTACGACTCTGGTCGAGGAAACCATGGTATACTTGAGGTGATAGTGCATAGGTGTCGCTGACATGAGCGGCATTTATAATTACTCAAAAGACACCAAGAGTGCCATGGCTGTTAGTATGTGAATTTAAGTAATACAGAGATGCTCATGTGAGTATTGCAGGCGCGAATAATTGTTGAGAAGGAATTCAAGAAGATATATATCAGTTTGTATGTTTAACAGTCTAAAGTACCTTCATGTCTATCATGTGAAATTAATTGTCTTTACGGTTAACGTGTTTCACCCCCGAGCGCCACACCCCACCGAGCGCCCCAGTTCCCCCACTAAAACTTCGTCGCAACAACAACGCGTGATGCCTCAACAACTGCAAATCCAGAGGAGCTATACTGAAGCTGACGTGCAAATAGCAGTCTCTGAGCTTACTAGGAACCAAATTCAAAGCATTCAACGTGCTGAAAAGATCTATAATGTCCCTGAACGAGCAACACGTCGACGACGCGACAGGAATCACTCTCGACGCGAATGCGAGCCGAATTATAAGCGCCCAACAAAACTAGAAGAGGAGGCTATTACTAGGCGTGTAATAGTTGAGGCTGAGCGAGGACTACCCTATGGGAGAGATGATGTGCGAGATACGGCTAATAGACTACTCCAAGAGCGTGGTGGAGAGGAGGATGGCAAGAACTGGGTTGATAGGTTTGTCCAGCGCAATCCTGAGCTGCGTACGCGTCGGAGCCGTCCATACGATTGTCAGCGAGCTGCATGCAAAGATCCAGCGCTTATTAAGGGCTGGTTCGAGCTGGTTCAGAATACGAAGGCGAAGTATGGTATCGTGGACGAAGATATTTACAACTTCGATGAGACCGGCTTTATTATGGGCAAGATTTTATCACAGTCAGTTATCACGGGCTCAGACAAACCAGGAAGAACAAAAAAGATCCAGCCAGGTAATCGTGAGTAGGTTACGCTGATACAAGGCGTTGGCGCAACAGGGAAGCGTATCCCAGCGTTTCTCATCTTTGCAGGTCCATCTACATGCCCCAAGGGAGGCTTTATATATAGACGTTAAATACAACTCACTCACTCACTCACTCATCTTTGCAGGCAACAAAGTGAAAAAACTCCCAAGCGGCGCTACGTACAGGCAGAGGGGTCCCAGACAGTTGGTCAGGTAGCTGATCAGATCGCTGAGGCAGAGGGTGGTAGCTGTCATGATGGTGCAACGACTGCGAAGAGGGCACGCAGTGAACGGCGCAGCAGATGTTGTAGCCAAATTGGACACAACTCCCGTACGTGCCAAGTAGAATTAGAGGATACAGAGGATAGCGACGCGTCTGAAGAATAATATCTTGTTCTACTTGATAAGAAAAATTATGGTAGTATTGCATAGACGACATTGCGAAGAAGATTTGGTGGAGGAACTGCGGTGCTCGGTGGTGAAACACGTTAAATCCTATAACTATTTTCTACCGGAACTGCCAGGCAATCTCGCAGATCACTGCTTTCAGCTATCTCACCTTAATCAGGACCGAGACTAGAGAAGTAAGGATCTATACCCCAACCTTGTGCGTTACATAATCCCAACCCATGTTCGCGGCCTGAGTGGCTAGACCCGCGATCCGAACGGCTAAATTCGCGGACCGAACCCGCGGATTTGCGGCGGCCTGAGACTTGGCGATCTTGGCCAGGATTCAGGGTCGAATCCTGAGGACCGATATAGTTAGTGTTTGCTGCACGGAGCGCAGATCCTTCCGTAGAACAAAGTGTGAGATACAATCAAGCTTCTTTTGCAGTAGGTAGGTCACTTGGTTGTTGAGACATCATGTGTAATAGTCAAGTAACAATCAAAGCTGTGCGGGGTCTCAGCATCGTGAGCCACTGGCCATACTGAGCCACTCGATATGCTTTGACTTTAACTACACTATGGTCGTTAGGCGACCATCTGCAAGGCGGGCTATCTGGAAGGCATACAACTATTTATGGGGTATACTACCTACGGCGCTAAAACCCAATAGGTGATTTGTACGGACATCTGTCATCAGGAACGTCTTGGATGCGTAGTCAGTGCTGGAATCCTACACCAGGAATATGAGATCCACCTGTTGGAGCAAGAGAAGTAGTCTTTGATTCGTCGCTCGGGGTCCAACGCAGCAATCTAATTTACTTCTTCCTCAGGCGTACCAAATTTTGAGTATACTGATGTTCGAATTAGCTCTTTAGAGAAACATATCCGGGGAACTTCCAAAGAAAGGTAGTACATAATATAGCCTCCAAGCGTACATTAAAAAGACTCGTTATGTAACTAAACGAAAAGGGAAGCCTGATTTGATGTATAAAAGGCAGTCAATTCTTCTCAAATTTGAAAAGTATCCAGACAGCAACCATCAGTCTACGGTCAACAGTCATTCAACATACACATACAAAAACTTTGGAAGACATTTCTCAAACAATTTCAAGCAAGTCTTCCAAGCCTATCTACATACACCCGTATTATGTTCTAATACCCTTTAGTCAACAATGAAGTTCATCACCTTCGTTCCCTTCCTCCTTGCTCTTGGAGCCACGGCAATGCACGACGCCCCCGTTGAGGGTGAGGCTGTGCGCGATCTCTCCGCAGACCGCCCAAGCCATGCCGACGTTGAACGTTCCGATGTCCAGCTTGTGGGTACCAGCTCTCGCAACCCACGTAGCCTCCGAAGCGGAAACCTCATCAAGCGTGAATGTCAGGGAGCAGGCAGCTATGGTTGCTCTGCTAAGGGTTGGTGCTGGAAGGAATGTGGTAGTGGTAACTGGTGCTGGACTGCTCACAATGGGGGCAGTGGCCAGTGGATTTCGTGTGGCTCATCCAATGACTGCAACCGTAGCCAGGCTTGCAGCATCGGAGGTTGTGGAGAGTGCGGATGCAGCGGATGCACCAAATAAGTTGAGATATCATGTAGGGTTGCGTTCAAAGGGCTTGGCAAAAGTGGGCAACGAACCCGTGTGGGCAACGAACCCGTGAGGTACGTTATATGGAAATGAGGCAGCCCACAGCGACGGAAGTCCAGGCAATCCTTGTACTAGACCACTGCCTCTTGTATAGAGGGGCAGATCATGTATATAAATAACAAGCATATTATGCTAGACTGATAAAAGGAGCGTCTGACAAGCGCTGTCCATGTGTGTGAAGATGTGATTCTCAAGATTAAGTTGGAATGAAATAGAGTGACTCCCCTGCAATATGGAATAGTGTAAAGACTATCAATAGTCATCTAATTGTGTGTTAGAAGTATGAGTACCGACAACACAGACTATAACAATATCTCCTATGCATATATGGCATCTGTGAATCCGTCCTCCAGACTCCGCAACAATCAATTTGATCAATCTTGGAGTCGTCAATTGAATTGATCGTTAGCAGCACCGCTACGGGTTGATTCTAAATCGATTGTTCGTGTTTCTGAGTTGATTGGTTGTGAGTTGGTTGGTAGATTGATTGGATTGATGCCAAGAGATTGAAATTGTGTGCTATTACTACAACTAGGTAGTCCACTCTTGTATATTATAGTCACGTACAAGATCCTCATCTGACAGATCGTCTTTATCGTTGGCCTCAGTGCTACCGTTAGGCTGAGTTTTGAAGCCAGCTTTTACCCACGCTTTCACTAATTGAAGAGCAGAGAGTAGCTCGCTGCCAATAGCGCGTCGTTTGGGCTCCAGTATATCACCAAGCTCACTAAAGAGCCGCTCACAATCGTAGCTTGATGCTGGGATAGTTAACATATCGATTGCAAACTGGCTTAAACACGGGTACTTTGAGCGCATCTGTATCCAATATACGACTGGGTGACCGTCTCCTAGGTACTGCTCTCTGCTTCACTCAGGCTCCTGGGCCTTCCAACGCTTGTACTCATCCTCGTCTGCCGCCTCATCGTTCTTTCGACGTACAAATGCGCCAATCACATCATCTATCCCACCAGCAATCGCTGTTGGACTTCTACAAGTTGCTAGAGGGCGCTGGCGCTGAGGTTTATACGTCTGCCAGAGTTGTTGGAACCCAGAGTTAGCCGTATTAAGCCACTCTAACTTATCAGCCCAGCTATTGTCACCGTAGTGCTTGTAGTATGCATGGAGGCAGACAGCGGCGTAGTGAGCTGGCGAGTTGTCAAGCTTGTTGTAGTAGTCATTTGCTTTACTCCAAGCAGTGCGCAAGTTGATGTAGATATGGTCCTCAGGCGCGTCAGCGTAGTTGAAGTTAACTCGCTCATATGGGCGCGTACGGGGTTCGAGCGCGCTAAGTACATAGTCAAAGACAGATATAACCTCATATAACGTAAAAGACCACTGAGCCGGACACTTTTTCTTAGCATTGCGAACATCACTTCTAAAGTAACATGCCCTAACCACGTGAAGATTTATTAACTCAGCGAGCATGTAGAATTACTCTTGCTATTCAGGCCTATCGTACGGGCCAATTCAAGAGCATTCGACGCGCTGCTGCTGTCTACAACGTTCCTTTCCAGCGGCTTTCTGACCGGCTGAAGAAAATCACATTTCGGCCCCAAGCATTCCTAGACCGCCATAAGTTTACTATAACTGAAGAGCAGACAATCGTACGGTATATCTGCTTTTTCGTACCAAGTAGAGATGTGGACGCGTCCTTTGTAGATAATGAATGGCGGGGTAGCGTATCCCGCAGCGTAGATGCTCTGAATGACTGTAACCCACTCGCAATTGCCTAGCTGCGTAAGAGTAGGCCTCGTACGATGCTCTGCGCTTGTAACTACCTTCATTGAACCAATTACGCCTATCTGAAAGCCAGTTTCATCAAAGTTGTGGATGTTGTCTGAATGAACCCCATCTCAATTGTCTCTTGTACGAGCTCAAACAACGCGTTAATAACCTCTGGATCTTCCTGCTGTGTTCTCTGGCGGACTTTTGCTCTATTGAAAGCTGTTTTAAGCTTGCCCGAACGCGATATAAATCGGTTTGCCCAGTTCTTGCCTAAAGGTTGGTCATCTCGTACGCGCAGTAGTTTCTCTGCCATATCTGCTACTTCGCACAGTCGGGGAGCAAATCCTCGTGAGTCTAGATCAAGGATATATCGTACGATTGTCTGCTCTTCAGTTATAGTAAACTTATGGCGGTCTAGGAATGCTTGGGGCCGAAATGTGATTTTCTTCAGCCGGTCAGAAAGCCGCTGGAAAGGAACGTTGTAGACAGCAGCAGCGCGTCGAATGCTCTTGAATTGGCCCGTACGATAGGCCTGAATAGCAAGAGTAATTCTACATGCTCGCTGAGTTAATAAATCTTCACGTGGTTAGGGCATGTTACTTTAGAAGTGATGTTCGCAATGCTAAGAAAAAGTGTCCGGCTCAGTGGTCTTTTACGTTATAGCACCAAAGTTGCCTGCTTTGTCACGTCCTTCTAGCCGCTCAGTAGCAAATTTGAGCGGCTCTAACCAATCCTAGTACTCAGTTATCACTGCCCAATCAGCAGCAGTAAGGTCAATTGATCTCATCCAGGTTGGAGCGTCGGGCAACTTGTTATTGAGCTGTGTTGCACGCCTATCGTCAAGAGCAACGCGGCTGATGTGGTGTTCTGCCTATGCGTTATAGGCAGCCTGGAGTTAAGTAGCGCGTCGAAAAGCAGCGTAATACGAGTTCCAGCAAGTAACAACTGGCTTAACTGGTTCAAGTATTTTGAGAAACTTTCCAGCAGGCAACTCAGCGTTAGCGGCGCGCTGAGGCTTTCGAAAAAGCTCGTAGTGTTGCGGTGTCTTGATGTACTTGATAACGTCAATCAATACACCCAACGGTCCTTGTCTACGCCACTCCTGTAAATACAACTCCTCTGTGTTGAGCTTTTCAGCGGCGTTGCCATAAGCGTCTTTATCTCTACCAAATATAATAGCCTGGAGTAAGCAGAGGACTGCAGCTTATCGAAAACCTTGTATATTGAAATTGCCCATCGCGTTAGCAGCGCGCTAATAGACACCAACACCATCCGCAAACGCTTGCCGCAGAGAGAGTTGTCCACTCGTCTGCTGGTGCTGTTGTAAGCTGTCTTTTGACTGCATATGACCTCGTTTCTGCTGGCTGAGGTGGGACGCTGCAGCTGATGTAATTCTTGTGACGTCAAACACACCACTACCACTACGTAGCATCAATAACCTTATGAGTATGGTAATACCTGCATACAAACCACACCTTGCTTGAGTTACTACGTTCAACAACGCGGTAGCCGTGTCGAAATATCCAGCCTTTAACGCGTCGCTGAGTTGCAAGAGGCTTCATGAAACCTCTTAAACGCTGCCAGTCAATACCATCAAAGTTATCGCCATCTCTATCATCATCGCCATTGCCATTGCTATTGCAATCGCTACCATCATTCCCAGCTTCAGTTGTAACCGCCGTACCAGCACAGCTGCTCTCAGTAGGCGTGGCAGTCTCTACCTCTAGCTGCGATTCTCGTAATTGCGATTCAAACGTTGTAGCCTGACTCGCGGCAATAAGGACTTGAAGGGGCGATAGTGAACGTTGGAATAGGCGTTGAGATGATAGCTCCGATGAGCTTTGACGCTTAGTAGGAGTAGGAGTAGTACTAGAGGTAGAAATTCGCAAGCGTTTAGCCATAGTGGGCAATTAAAACACTAGAAAACGCGTTAGTATAGGTGGCTGAGGCGACGCTAGGAGCATCAAAACAATACAAAGAGGTACCAAGTGTTAGATAAAGTTAGAACGCGTGCTGACGAGTCTAGTGCGAGTTGGGATAACACCCCTGCGCTAACTACAACACCATTATTATTATTCCATTATAGTCCTGCATCAGCCATTGGCTATGTAGGACTTTGGCCAAAGGCCGTACTATCTGCTTATTTACAATTTGGTACTTTGTGATGTATTGCGTGACTATGGTGCTTCGGCCTTTGTCTAGCTAAGCTATTGCTAGCCTTCTAGATGCCTGGTGCTAAAGAGCAGGTTGGTAACAGGGAGAGATGTAGGGCAGCTGGGCCGCCTTCCAGCGGGCTCTCTTAGGAGAAAGGAAATGGTACTAAAATCACAGTTGTTTTTCTTCTTTTATTATTGTTTTTCTTATTTTTCTTCTCGTCTAGCCTTCTTGGCCTAGATACCACTTCCTTGTTCCTATCTTCGTGCTAGTAATAAAAGCTAAAGTAGCTTCTATGCCGCTCGTAGTGTGGAGTAAGAGTGGGAGTTTGAGTATTTTTTGGCCTAGTCGTTTTAAGCTTGTTTCTTTCTGCGCTGTAGAAGCCGCAGTATAGAAGTAGATGCTCTGCTGTTTGTGGTCTTCCACAGTTGCAAAGATCTGTTTCTCTTCTATTTACTCTCTTTAGATAGGAGTTGAGGTATCCGTGTCCTATCTTAAGAGAATAGAAAGAGCTTGAAATCTCTCTTTTCGTGCCTCTTGGGATTGCTAGTTGGTTTTGGAGCTTTAGATCAAAGATAGCTCCGTAGCTAGTCTTCTTTTCTCTTGCTATTTCCCTATACTTTCTCCACTCTTCTGCTTGGCTATCTCGTTGAAGGAGTTTGATCTTAGTACCTAGAAAATCTAGGCTTGTTTGTGATTTTTTTGGTGCTTGTTTTGTAGCTTCCTTTGCTAAGGAATCTGCTTTTTCGTTTCCTTCTATGTCTGTGTGGCCTGGAGCCCATTTCAAGAAGATCTTTGCTTTTTTGTTACGGATAGCTTTTGCTGCTTTTTAGCACCGAATTACCCACTGCTGGCCGGGCTTATCTGATAGGCTTTGGAGCCTGTAGATTGCGGCCTGGTTTTCAGCGTAAACGTGGATGTTTTGGTCTTTTCGGGCAGTCTTAGCAGCGTACTCGAAGGCCATTGTAATGCCTTCAAGCTCTCCATTATAGACGAGTTGGTTGTCACCTATATTCTCTTTTCTTGCGTATATTTCTTCTTGGTTTGGGTTGTAGACTGCTAGGCCTACTCCTATCCCATCTCCGTCTTTTGTTGTGGAGGCGTCTGAGTAGATTACTATAGAGTTGTCCTCTATTGTTTGGGTATAATCTTTGTGCGCGGCTGCCTCTTCTTCTTTCGATTTCTTTGATATAGAGGTGTTGTAGTTGAGAGAATTCCATGGTCTGAACTTGTATGGGATGATTTCTTCTATCTCTTGGGTAGATGGGATGGAGCTCGTGATAGCCCGTAGTTGTCTATTCTTGTATGGCTTTTTTGATAGCTGAAGGGTTGTTTTTTGTAGCCTTGCAATAGCTTTTGTAATTGGATGGGTTGGAGCTAGTTGTATAGCTCGCAGAGCGTATTTTCGATTTGTTTGGCTTAGCCGTATCGCTGGTGATGGCAAGCTAGCTTCGATACTTGTTGGGATAGCTAAAGCCGTTTTAAACACTCCTAGTACCTTTCTGCAAGCTGCGTTGTGCAGCGGCTGAAGCTGATCTTTGATAAAGCTCTGGTTTCGCCAGTAGATTGGTGACCCATAATCTGCAATGCTAGTAACGCATGCTAGATATAGTTGTCTAATAGCAGAGGGAGATAGCCCGCGGTCGATACTAACTAGTCTCCCTAGTCTATTGAAAGCTGTTTTTGCTTGGCTAACTCGGATAGCTACGTGTCCCCGAAAGGATAGCAACTACAACACCATGAAACTATAGCAAGACAAGCATTTCAGCGGCTCCAAAAACTTTAAAACCTTCCTCTAGCTCTTAACTAAGACAACCAATCCAATCAATTCAATCAATCTTTGTCTCTTATATTGAATTGAAACCAGTATCCTAATAGTGACCGATTGGATTGATTGGATTGAATGAACCAATCAAGTCAATCAATCAGACCAATCAAGATTTCTTGTTGGGGAGTCTGCTTGGAATAGTGTCTGGCTAGTGAGATAATCATTACACGCACAGCAGGCGCAGCTCTTAACAAATGTTCAATATCATGCATGCACTACTCAATAAGCCAACGCTGGCCTTCACCGATATGCTCAGTTGTATTATAACGTAGTGAAAATACAGATACTAACTCTTCAGAGTTCCTAGACTCTGCAACAATCAATTAAGTGGGTCCTAGAGGGTTCAGATTGGATTGATTGATTATTTCTTTAGGCCTAGTACTTTCCTATACAAGTTTAACTCCTGCCTAGATAAGTAAGTGGGGCTCTGACAGAGTCCTGATTGAATTGCTTGTTGCGGACTGTGAGAGTTCCAATCCATCGCTTCCATTCTCTGTCGGTAGACGGTGACTCATGCATAGACTTCGGTGTGGTAATTGTGTCAGTTAAACAATTTAAGAATGCGTTGGACATGTAAACACGCTAACGATGAACCAAAATTATTAGAATTAGGTCCTTTAGTAGTATGTGACTACTATAGGTAACTGAGTCGGAGTGGCAAGGTGGGCAGTTCTAACGTCTACTATTCGGCATATCCACTGTGTTGTTGTCTATCTACTACGCGTACGTGGCAACGTGTATTGTGTACACACGCGCAGCACTGGCCACCGCGTGGCGCCATTCTCTCGCCCAGGCTCTGAACTTTCTTCTACCAACCTGGACTGGACTCGCATATTCTCAACAAAAAATAATATATATGCGTAAGCTGCAAGGCTTACAAGATATGGCAGGTCATGATAGGTCGTATCAGGAGCCAGGCGCAGCCTGCAACCGAAAAAATGGGTATAATACACGAAGTACTCTTACTCGTGCTTCGACTAGGATATTTTTTAGTCGCCGTCCAAAAGGGGTGCTGTTGAAAATGATTACTGGAACAGTATGTACAAAGATGCCAAAATCAATATACTCATTAGTACATCGTGGCAGACATGGAAAGAACCGAAATTCCCTAAGTAAGCAAAAACATGCGGGTGATTTCGAAAAACAATGGATTTTGAGCTTCGATGAACTGCAGCAGCCAGCACATGGTGAGGATTGCAAGGTATCATGAAACTTGTTCGTATGAAGACTGGTTATCGACACAGCATGGTTTCGCACAGCAAGATTTATTGTAACTCGATCAACTCGAATTGTTGATTGGACATGCAACAAAAGTCCAGAGCAGCTGACATTGTCGATCCAGAACTAGCTAGCTGGAAGCCCTGCTCTAGCCATTTTCTTCCCTCGCTGCGCCTTCCGGTTATGATTCGCACTCGATCCCTTGTTCGCTTCCTTTCTCTGCCGCGAGATTTGTGTTCCTTTGTCATCGCTAGGGCCAGCGACACTACCACCGCCTCTCCCGCCACCCGCTCCACCTCGTCCACGGCCTCTTCCTCTGCCCCTACCCCCGCCACCTCTTCCTCCGCGACCGCCAGATCCATCGCCACTAGCTTCGTCTCCAGACTCCGCGGGGCTCTCCCTCCATGCCGTCGACTGTAGTTCTCGCTGTTGACCCTGGAAAGTAGAGAATTTTGCCTCGAGGCGCCGTAATTGCTTGGGATTGCGTCCCATCATTATTCCCCAACCCTCGATTGCCTCATCAGTCATGCCTGTCTCGCTCTTGAGGGCAGTTCGTGCTTTGCCTCTTCTCGTGTCTGAATCGCGACCAAATAGCTCGGGTGTCATGGTATATGCGCGGAACAAAGCCTCTTCATTCTTATCGCCGAGGTCGGCATCTTCCCCTGGTCCTAACGCAGCGGTATCGACTGATGCACCGACATCTTCAACGTCGTAGGTGTCGTCTCGCTCATCGTCGTCTGAATCAAAGGCTGCCAGAGCTGCCAGGATGGCGGACTTGGCAGGCGCCTTGCTGCGGTCGGAGAGGATCTTATCAGCACTCTGGTCTTGGCCTCGCCGACCAATGTGAAGGCGGGATATGTCGACAGCAAGCTTATCGAAATCATCGTCGTCAAATACATTACGACGCTCAGGGATGTACTGACTCGATCGTGGAGGTGGAAGTGGCTGTGATGGTGTCGCGGGAGTAGGCCTATAATTTGTAAGCATGGCGAGTCCAAAGTGGTTGTCATAAGCAGAACTTACAACTTCTCACTACTTTGCATCTCAGCAAGATGCGGTGGTAATGATTCCTCTAGTAGGTGCGCGGTGACTTGCTCGATGTCGTCATTATACTCATCCAAACACTTCACAATAAATCCAGCACCGAGGTCTGGAAAGAGGTCTTGTATCTGGGTAATCATGCTCATTCGATGAACATGGATCTCTCTGGTAAAAGCCCCGTGGCCATACTCATCCTGTGTTGCCTTTGCTTTGCCCTTGTCCGCCTTCCGTCGTATCAACTTCTTAGGCCGAGCAATACCGGATTGACGGAACGCACTGAGTGAAGCTGCCGTATTCTTCACTCTTGACGCTTCTGAAGTGGTGGCCTTGTCTCTCACCTTCTCCAAGAACGGCGTGTTTGTGACCAGATCTGCTACCAGTGTTTTCTTTCCTGGCTCTTTCTTCTGTTCTTGTTCTTCGCTGGACTTTAGACTATATAGGTGATCGGAAAGTAGCGAGTAGTTTGGTTTTGGACCTTCTAACGCTGCTGTGAGACCAAGATATGCTACTGTTACAAGCTTTTTCTGCATAGGCTGGGGTACTCGAGGATAACCTGCCGAAAGAGCATCTAGAAAGTCGGACCCGGTAAGCATGAAGAGACTAGCGTCAGTCGAGGATCTGAGAAGGGGCGCTACCCTATCAAGGGTGCTCTCGGTCTCCTCTGGTCGCTTCGACTCCAGATTTCTGATCAATGATGTCTTGGCGGTCTGGAGTGATTTTTCAATAGTTGCGCCCTTTCGCCTCCATAAACCTTGTAGAAGTGTGCGAAGTTGCTCGCTCTTCGGGTAGACATGACAGATATCAGAGAGTGCTGACCAGCTGAGGAGAGAATTTGGGACGTCGTCTCTTGAAAGCAGCCTATGTGATAGAAAGAAGGCTTTCTTCCGCAAAGACGCTACGGTTGATGATAGCGTTTCGTCATGTGTCAGTTCATGGAAGAAAGACGTCAGAAATGGAGTCAGCGTATCCTTCTCTTGTATCGTTGATGTAAATTGTTGATCCCCCAGGCGCAGGTAAAGATCAGTCAATGAAGACCAGGAGTCGATATAAAGTTGCCATTCCTCGGGTAGTATGCTCTTTCTGACTTTTGCGTCGGGGAATGGCGCAAAGTGGGGTAGTGACATTACTCCAGGTATCCCTATGAAGAAGGAGATAAACAGGAAGCAGAGATTACAGGTGCGGTGTAACAGTTGGAAGCAAGTCTTTATGGGATTTCAAATCTGGGCGTTTATCCTTGTTATGTAGTCATAATGGCTCATGGGTCTGCCTGGCGCGCGATCGAAGGGGAGCGATACCTGATCGGGCACTAGCGTCCGCAATCTTGGCAGCCGCTGCCCACAAAGTGATTTTCGTCGAAGCGCAAAATTTCAACGACTACGAACGTCGTCGCCAATTTTAACGCCACCCCAGTCATCACATTACCGAGATCAAGGATCCAGGTCGTGGCTGGAATCTACACTCAGCACCTACAACAACAAACACTCCAACCTCTAATCCAACAAGATGTCTTACAACAAGCCCGAGAAGGACTTCGGTGAGGGTAAGGAACTGCGCATATGCTATTTGCGACGACAACGTTCTCACACACAGTACAGGTCCCAAGATCCACAAGATCCGAATTACCCTCACCTCTCGCAATGTCAAGTCCCTCGAGAAGGTCTGCCAGGAGCTCATCGACCGTGCCAAGAACAAGGAGCTCCGCGTCAAGGGTCCCGTCCGCCTGCCCACCAAGCACCTTAAGATCACCACCCGCAAGACGCCTTGTGGTGAGGGTTCTAAGACCTGGGATACCTACGAGATGCGCATCCACAAGCGTAAGCGCTATAATCCGAGCCATGTGCAGGCGCAAGGCTAACAATTGTAATAGGTCTCATCGACCTCCACGCCCCCACCGAGGTCGTCAAGCAGATCATCATCAACATCGAGGCCGGTGTCGAGGTTGAGGTCACCATTGCTGCTTAAACGCTTGCTTTGGTCAAAGGACATGGAGGAGTGTCACGGGTCTGAGTAGACAAGTGGCAATGAACAGCTATAGCAGCTGGAAATACCAAAATGAAATGATCGATTATTCTAACCTGTCTCACACAATGATATTGTCCGTTTATTCGGGTGTTTTTGCCGACTCCACACGTTGCGTGTTGTCTATAAAGCCCATGATTGTAGCCATACTCTGATCCATGAACGATGCCGACTTGTTGCAGGAATAGTCATGTCCTGAGATCTCCACGGGCTTTCTGTGTGATACTAAGCTATCCCCCTTCCCTCGAATCTTTTGAGGGTAACCATATCTCAATTCGTGATGAAGAAAAGAGACTTTGGATTTTCTTCAATTGAGTAGCATCTTTAGCCCAGACAAGAGAAAGAAAAGGAGTACGTTCAAATAGAGTGTAAATCAGTAAATAATGTTGTATAGTGAGAGTCAGCAAAATAACCCTTCGCTCCATTAGCCCTCACTTCTCTAGGTATCTTCAAATCTGCAAACAGTCAACCCAAAAGTGGTTCTATTGAGCTTGATTGAAAAACATGGCTACTTACTAACGATGCAGTGTATTCCATGTTCATGACAGCGGGGTGTGCATAGCAAGCCATTTTCAGTGCACATTGTTATTCTTCAGTGGTTGACTAACATGTTACGATAGCTGGGCAAGATGCGCAGGGTACTGAATGGTTACTAAGAACTAATAAGACATCAATCAAGAGAAGATGCACAGAAAGTGAAAGTTTAGACTACCGTTTTGCCATCTTGTGGTTGATGCGGATGTACCTGCCCTGCCCAAATATCCATGAATTAGTAAACATCAGCATCGCAAAAGAACATTCAGTCGTAAACAAAGAATTTCAGTAAGGATTTTCCTCCGACTCCGGGGCTTTGAAAAGCATCGGAGTAGGAGACGAAAGCGTAGGCGGGTAGAGAGCAATATTATCCAGGCGCAATCCAACTTCTTCTCCACCACTGCACTAGCGTCACTCGCATCAACACTATCACCAAAGCAATCTAAACAACCATTCTTATTATTTCCCATCTTCTTCTTCCCTATCTACGTCCCCCTATCCCCATCCCTCTTCTCAAGCTCATCTTACTCATCCGCCTAATCAACCAACTCACAAGGAGGCCTCGCCATAGGCCGGGGATTCGCAGGCAAGCCTCCCTTCACCGGGCGCATGCATAGATTCTCTTCTTCATCAGGAGAAGAAGCAGCAGCAATAGGCTTCCGCCACCTGAAGCAGTTTGTAAACGGCGAGGCGTACTCGGTCCACCGCGTCGCGAGGGCCTGCGCCTCTGCTTCCCCGGACCCAGCTGGAGGAAAAGTTGAAATTTGCGGGTCACCGGCTGATATAGGTGGCCGGCCACTACTGTTACTACTCCGAACGAGCTTCTGTGCTTTGAGGGAGACGTCGCCCATAGAGCGAGAGTGGCACAGGCGCATCATCGCTTGGCTCGCCGAACTGACGGAGTCAGTCGGATTGCGCTAAAGGCAAGCTGTGTGATTAGGCGAATGCGTTATCGATATTGCCATTTGAGCCACTGCATCGATACCTCGAGGGAAAGCGAGTTGTACCGTCGCCTTGAGCGTCCATCCATGGCGCCGAAGCTGGTGAGCCATGACCATACCATGCTGCATGCGAAGTTGTCTCGCCGTCACTCGTACCAGCCTCTTGGCGATGAGTCGTGGAAGAGCGGACAACTTGGTCTCGAGGGGAATATACAGGTGGCTGCGATTGAGATTCAGAAGACGTTCTGTCGGGGTTGTGCTGATATATGGTAGGGCCTGGGTTTTCACCAAGGGCAGTGTGCGAGTCGATATGTTGAAGGATCAGAAATCTGGCTCTTCGTCCCATGGGAGGCTCTTTTGTTTGGATTGCGGCTGTGTCTTTGAATGAGCCAGATACAGCAACGACTTGGACCGCTGGAGAAGAAGGGAAGTCTGGATCCATCGGGCATTTCTCTTCGCTCATCGGGATACTGGGAGCTGACTTGGATTATGTACAGTCTTTCAGAAACTTGGACGTCGTGAGTCCTAATGATTTCGATTGTAAATTGAAAGAGTTGGAAGATTGTTCCCTCAATGACGGTTCTTGCGTATGAAGACTCGGTTCAGCCTGCAAGGAAATGCCGCCGCCGTTATTCTCGCTCTCTACTGGGTGTACGGACTCTCCGACTTGTTCTTTGGACACAGATTGCTCCTTGGCAAGGAGGTCATCCGGCTGAGTAAACTCATCATTCCTTGATGTATCCAGGTGCTCAGTCAAATTCTTGGTATCGCCTCTTGTCGAAAGTCTCACTCCTTGTTGTATCGGATCGTTCGTAAGGCGCGGGGCTACAGATGAAGCTGATGGGTCTTCGGTGTTCGATGTCTCCGGCGTATACGTCTCGTTCCGATCGTCTCTATTTGTCGCGACGTTTGCGGGCTCTGAGGTGCTTCTTAGTTCTGAAGATGCAACTACCGTCGGTATTGATTGATCTTCCTGCTCTACAGTTGAGCCATGTTCTTCAAGGGTAGCATAGGCCTGATCTACACGACCGGAAGGGATAGATCTGGCACCTAGCTCAACGTACTCCTTGCAATGAAATTCCTCACTGTAGTCGTAGTACAGTATTGGAGCCTTTTTTCGGGGTTACTGGGATTTTCTGGACTCATGCCAGCGGGCCTAACTACCAATGTGCTGCTCCATTTGTAAAATGCTCTGGTGGGTGTACCACATTGAGGGCTCTGAGATGCATTCAAGTTGGATGACGGAGCATCAGAACCAACATGCAAGTTCGTCAAACTGCTAGATATAGAGCCGGAAATAGACCTCTCGAAGCGAGCTTGTTCAACCGCAATACGCCGTTTATGATTTTCCGGCAAAGGTGGGATTTGGAAGGGTTGATCATTGTGTGTTTGTCGTGCGACTGCGATGGAGCTGGGAAGCACCACTATGCATACCCTCCGACTGCTCTTCGTACGAAGGTTCTTGAAGAAGAAAACAAAACTCCATCTGGCTCTGATCTTCTTCAGAATTCAACGAGGACGACTGAGATGATCGCCTGTTCCTCGTTTGTCCCAAGTTGTGCGAATTAACAAGACCACCATGCTCTTGTCCTTGTTGGGTAGTCTGGCGATTTCTGTTACTCTGAGGCCGTGCAGTGTTGACGTCGAGTTGATAGTAGCCACTGTTTAGCGGACCCTGTCCGTCGAAGCTGTGCAAGCCCAGAGCTATACTATTGTTCAAAGCAGGTGTCATCGTCCCAATGGTTGAGGTTTATTGGCCTGGGGTCCCGTCCGTAAGAACCTACGTGTGCGTATGAGTTCTGGGATTGGGGGACATAAGCGCGGGGCGGGCTTGTAAGAGGTGGGTTGCTCGAGAAACTACAGTGAGGCTGCATGGCATATGCCATCGACTGCGAACGTTGCGGATCTTGGTCTCGGTTTCCCAGTGTGCCTGGCGGCGATGATACAGAGTGTATCGGCATCGTTGGGAGCATAGAGTTCGTCCCATACTGCGGATGTTGCCAAAGCCAGATGAGCCGTCCATGAGGACATTGTCCACACTCCCCCATTTTGGTCTGAGTACAGAGCATGGAAGAGACGCTACGGCCAGCAGGAGTTGAGAAGCCAGATTTGGGCACTCGGCCTGGTGCCCTGTCTGATCTGCGACTTGCAGCTGGAGCGTTGGAAGCTCTCGACGTGCCGCCGTTGCTGCTGTTGCTGCCGCCACCGCCGTTCAGATATTGATCGAGCTGCATGGTACTGCAGCAGATGCAAGCTATGCCGGAGAAATAGACAAACAGATGAGGCGAGGTGCAAGCAAAGATGCTGTGCCGGGCTTTCTCTAGTTTGCTTGTGGGTTATGTTAACGGATAGACAAACTATCTGTATGACCAGAAAGAGATGGCGATGATGAATAAAAATGAAAGTATCCAAAGAGAAGAAAGGAATGAAGCTTATCATACTACGACCAGTATCTTGATGGAAAGGAGATTGGTGTTGAGAATATGAGTGAGTGATGATGGGCAGGGTGAGAAGGCGGAAACAGCTAGATGAAGACGATATTTTGATAATGAGGCTCGTGCATCCTTCACTTCTACCGCGACCAGAACTGTTCTCCCCACAACCGCCCAGCAGAAAGGAACAGATGCAAGATTTGAAAGAAATGAAGACGGAAAGAAAGCCAGTATCGTACATATTTATGAAATTGATTTTACTTACGCCGCATGTACTGTGCTCTTAAAATGTTTGTTACAACGACGCTTTCAGATACGTCCACGACCATCAAAAGCATCCCGAGCATCTTTTTCCTGGGAACCTCTGATCAGACAATGCTTGCGAACCATCTATTACACCGCGCATTATCAGTGCTGACCTCGATTACCAGCAATGACTGCTCTTCGCAGGCACGACGGCTGGTCCCCAACCGCCACGAAAGTCTTTGGCGCAACGGCATCTCCCATGCCAACAACACCAGCCCACAAGGCGAAACCCGCACTGCATATCTCATGATAGAAATAAAATGACAAAAAGAGAGAACACAAAATATATACACTTGTCAAGTTTCCAGTCAACCGCCAAGGACCGCTAACTTAACCAACCGCGACACACCAAAAAAGACAATTAAGCATCTGAAAATGCAAACGAAACGATCAAGTTACGCGGTTTCAGATTGGGGGGGTATATAGCCATGCAACGCCATACGAGGTTTCAAGAATTGCACAGAAATATAACGAAGAATGAGTAAAGGAACTGGAAAAACGGATAATCATCATCACTACTCAGCGATAGGACCGATGTCGCCCGACTTCTTCTTGCTAAAGAGTCGCTTGAGAGACGTAAAGCTGCTCCGTTTGGACAGGCGCCTGGCGGGGGCCTCTTGGTAGGTCGACATGGAGGTGTGAGGGCGGCTGGGGATATCACCGGGTTTCGGGAAGGAGTCAGACGAGTCGAGGACGGGGGATTTGGTACTGCCTAGGTTGCTGGACATGGAGCCTTTGGGGGTGCTGAGGTTCTTAGTGGGGAAGAGGCCGAATTGTGCGGTTTGTCGTGATGACATGGATGAGGCTGAGCGGGGGGATCCATATGCTGGCGACATTGCGGATGCGTCGGAGACAGAAGAGTAGGCGGAGTCCTTGGCGGTCAAGGGGGGACTGAAATCTTCGGTATCCGGTTTCGTATCCGTATGTTGTGTTGCCGAGGGTTTCTCGTCGTCGAGCATATTGGGTTGCGATAGCTTTTCCTGGTTTCCTCGGAGTTGGGGTGTGCTGGTGGACTCCGACAGCGGCGTCACTCTTCCGCGGTCCTCCTCAGAAAACCAAGTCCCCTGGTAATACTCGCTCTGATCCTTCTGATGTTGCACACGTGCGTCAGCGCTGGAAACGGCTGACAGCGAAGACGAATCTTGGCTCCGCTTCGGGGTCTCGGTGGCAGAGTCGGATGTGTCTATGATTTCAAGCTGGTGTTGAGGTTTGGAATTTACGGTAGTATGTCGTGAAGGCGTCTCCCGACCAGAAGATGTAGCACTCAGAAAAGGAGGGCGTTCAGAAGGTGGTGTGGGGAGAGGTTTGTTGTTGGCGAAATTCCGGAAGGAACGACCCTCACGTGAGTTGGATGAGTTCCGTGATGAGGTACGCGTTGCAATCTAACAAGGTCAGTACTCTGGAACAAAACCAAAAGGAACCTCGGACAGGCCGAGAAGAATGCTGGAAGACGGCAGGGCAATCTTACCAAGCTTCGGCGACTGGCAGCACCACAGCGCTTCTCAATCTCATTGCAGTAGCTGCTGACTTGTACCAGCACAACGCCCAATCTCTCTGCCTTTGCGACCAAGCTTTGCAAGAACTGCGACCAGCCTCCAGTGTTTCCGCACATGGCGGAGTATATTCGTCCAATGTCCTCGTTCTGATATGTCCAAGCGTCTCCAACGTCAGCCAGATACACGTCTAGCTCCCGATTTGCTTCGCGGAATACGTTGATGTCGACGAGATAGTCGTTGAGTAGTTGAGACATGCGCCCGATGGTGCGTTCGATTACGATGTTGCCGTCCAGTAGCTGGGCGCGATAAGAGCGGTCTTCGAGAAGGCGGTCGAATTCGTTTACGTGCTCCATGGGCACTTTGAGACACTTGTGGCGGAACAGCATGTCCTTCATGCTGCTTTCGAGATCATCGTTGGCCCTCTGGAGGAAGCTGTCGAGCTCGTTGACATGCTTGAGCAGAATATCTGCTACGTCGGCCACGGATTTTTCGAGATGCTGATGCAAGAGGTGGACACCGAATACGATCTGGGCAATTGTTTTTGTCAATGCATGAAACTTTGCCTTTGGGTTTTGGCGCCAGTAGCAGCTGTAGGTGAAGTTCCACGAGGGCTCAAGAGCCGTCTCGTCTCTGCACAGCAAATGCTGTCGAGTCTTGACGCCTCTCTTTGGGGCTACAAAGGGCACATGGCCGGTCTCGCCCGTGGCATCGAGCATAGACTCTTCAAAGGGGGCCTGCATGGAGGCTATGGGGTGGATGGGGAAGGTGGCCGTCATGATGCGTTTGTCGCGCTCGTCTTGCCATACGTAGGAGTCGTCGTCTTCGAAGCTAGGGCGACTTTTCTGGGAGGGTCGCCGGAAGGGAACCATGGTGATGTAAGGACTAAAGGGCAGATTTGCGGGCCCCCAGGGGCCAAGCGGTGGCTATCAGTTCGGGGCGTGGTGCAACAAAGCCAATCCACGTTCTTGTCTCACGACCTAAGACGTCGTCGCAGCGTGTAGAGTACACGGACGCGCGAGCGAGGAAGGGGAATTGGCGCGGGAGGGCTTGGCTCGATGTCCACAAGGAAGATCCTACTACTAACAACGACACATGGCTGGAACGGGCATTGTGGGGGAGGGAGGGGAAGGGCGACGGCGCAAGAGATGGAAATGTTCAGACGTGTATCGAAGATGGCGGAAAGTAGACTGGACGGCGAACATGGTTCCAAACGTCCAGGGCGGCGTTGGTTCGCCAGCGCTCAGGTCACCGGCCACAGGGGAGCGCTTTGGGGGGGGGGGGGTGCCAGGAGCGTCTGCAGGTGGAGCGCACGCTTTGTCCTCAACGAGTTTGGCTGCATCCCTTAGTGCCCGTGACGGCTGACGAGTCAAAGGCAGGGTGGGGAACCCGTCTCGCCGCCACATAAGATGGGTAGTAGTAGTACAATACTGTACTCTGCTGTGTGATGTGTACAGTGGGTGTGTAGAGTAGGGCATCGCATTCACGCCTGCGTCAGGCCGTGTATACGAAACAACACCCACGTGCCCTCTCTCTTCCACTGTCCTACAATTATCCATGCATGTACATACGGACATCCAGACTCTCCCTGCGCCCGACACCAGCTTGTTTTTTCTGCCTTCGTCTCGCCCCTCACCTGCAAGAAGTACGCTAGAAGATGCAATGCAGCCGCCAGCACCAGACCAGGGACACGAATAAGCAACGGCCTGGATCTTCACGCTGCCGTCTGCCCTGAGCAGCCCATACATATGCCGTCCTGTCGCTCTCTCTCATGAAAAGCGCGCCGAGGACCTGCCGGCCGCTGCTGATCGCAGCCCTCCACCACGGATAACCTCAAGAGCTGAAACACCCCAGCCCACCCACCCCCCCCCTCCAACGTCATCAAGCCCAGTCCGCACGAGGACGGACCCGTGGCGCCCTAGGCCGCCGCTCCTGAAAGGCTTTTTGCAACGCAACAGAAACCGAACAAAACATTCGTCACTGACTGTGACTGTGCAACCCAACCCAACCAACCAAGAAACAAAAAAACCGCCCGTCCGCCCACATAACCCGTGATCCGCGCAAGCGAACACAACTCAAACCTTCGCGGCACAACCTCATTGCAACCCGTTTTCCCTTGCCAGCACACCGTTTCCCTTACATACCGTACCTACCGCCTCTCGACCACCACCTCGTTTCCCCGTGCCACGTGCCAGTCTCGCATCAACTTCCCTGCACCTAGTCCCCCCATGCACATGCCCAAGCCCCCCAAGGTTGCGCTTGCGCCGGGCTTCTCGTTATCCCAAACCCTTCAAAGCGAAGAGAGAGAAAAAAGCTTTATAAGAGTGAAATATGTTTCAAGTCAAACGCTTGTCCGCTGCATCCAGCCACCGGGAGTGGGGGAGATGCCACCTGTCAACCCACCTTCCGGGCCGCGCAACGAAGACCGAGATGGTCTAGCTTGGAGAGGGGCGTGCGAGATGGGATAACGTTTTTTTGTTAGGGGCAGGTGGTTAAGTATTTAGCTAGGCTGGTAAAACGGGCAAGGCGCAGATGCCTTTTCTAAGTAGGTCTTCGAAACGTTCAAAGAGTACATAGTATGTTGAATGTTTGCGTGCAGATCCTGGTCTTGTGTACGAACTCTCTTTTTTTTCTAGAGGTAAACCCTAGGTAAGAGGGTGCGAGATGTTTTCGGCTAACAAAACATGATCGTGTGTTTCTGTCATTTCACGCGCTAGAGTTGCGAGATGAGATTCATTTCGAGGAGAGGATAGAGTTAGATTTGGGGATGGGTATGGGGGATCCGAGGTAAAGGAAAACAACCCTTGGGGGGGCCATCATACACGACGTGCGTGAGGGAATAAAAAGGGCCTGCCTGCCTAGCTAGGTACGTGCGTAGGGCATTTCATCTGTCAGTTTTGTAGTAGAGAATAAGATAGGCAGCTTTGCCGCCGCTTGCAGCCTGGGACTCTTCGTCTCTCCTGGGGTCAGCATACCCCACCCGTTTACAAAGCAGCATGCACTTTGCTGACTGAGGCTTTATGAGTTCAATCCTGGGATGATGAGGGTTGTAAGATGACTGGCTTGTCACACGCGGCGCGTGAGATGAGAAAGACCCTTGATGCCCATCTAGCCGGCCGCTGTACCCGCGGTTCTATAGTAAAGAATACCTACCACATAGGCACAAAAGATGCAGGGATTAAACGGGAAGAAGCCCCAAGCGCAGAAGAAAAAAAAGACTGCGGATGAGCGCATGCGCATGTATTAAAATGTTTTGGAAAGTAATATTGGTTCACTCGATCTTCTTTTCTTTGCTTTTTCGCAAGTTCTATTGTACATACATACCTTACCATCCCCGCCATCGGACCCAAACATCTATCACCGTCTCACCACGCTCCTCAGAATCAACCACAAGATACCATCCAAACCCTGCACCGGCGACGCAAGCGTGGTTCGGCCAAACCATGACCTTGTCTCCAACTACCAACTCATTACACGCGCCCCTGTCGCCTTCCCAGGTCAGCATGCCATGCTCTTGGCTGATGCGCCCGACTACCCAGCCCGTCCGGCTTGCCTGCTCGTCATAGATGTGCTTGGCGGACGAGTTGCCCAGGTCAGGCGTTACGATGCCCCAGCCAGCGTACGACTTGCAGGGCTCGCGGCCCATGGCGAGGGAACCGGCCGAGACGAGTGCCTCGGGTTTGGCGCGCTCGTTGTATACGCTTGTTACCTCTAGCAGCATGCGGATGCCGATGTTGGACTTGGAGAGCGGTTGGAATGCTGGCATTGGTTCGGCAGACGAAGAGGTGGGTGGCCGTGCGTGTGTAGCGACTTGTTGACAGTCGAGCAACGGGTACACGCCTGCGTGCAGTTCGATGAGGTATTGCGTCTGCAGCCGGGAAAGCACAGTCTGAAACTCACGAACCCGTGGGGAAGTGCTGTAAAGCATGTTTTGCGCTGCTGTGGCAGTCGGCGTCGCACCAACGCTCAGCACCAGTTTTCCAGCGAAACTCGCTGGCACGGCCTTAGTCGCTGCTTCGAGCCCAATTAGCTCTTCGATCAACCCGTTGGCCGCATCGTCTTCAGAGGATCCAGCGTAACTGTGGCCGAAGTGGCTGTAGAAACCTTGTAAGAAGCACTTGGACCCTGTTTCTTGCGTCTTCGAAACTATCGTTGAGACGAGGGTGGGAAAGAATGGAGATGACGTCTTGATGCCTGCGCGCTCGTAGCCTGTGTCGATTTTGATAAAGATTCCTAGCTCGACTTGACTTGTCGATGCAGCAAGACGCTGGACGAGCTTGAGGAATGCGTCCTGGTTATCGATGATGAGGTTAACAGATCGCGGTTGGAGTTTCTCGGCCAGAGCTATCAGGCGTGGTATCCCCGATTGCGGAACTGGTACACCATAGAGGATCTACACGTGTGACGTCAGTGAAATGATTCCCTTCCCCTTGATCCAAGAATGAGGAGTATAGAGTAGGCGCTGGGTAATGGGAGAAACCCAGAATTCCGTATCCTATGACAGCCTTATGCTGCACACAGTATTCCCATAAAAAAAACAAAGAATAGAATATAGCAAAGAAAGAAAGAAACATACACTAGCCTCCCTCCCCTTCCCCTGCTCCTTCACCACCAACTCTACTAAATTCTCCGCCTCAATAATCGTACTGACAATGAAATTCGCAGCACCTTCCTCTCCCACCTGCAGCTTAGACAGCTCCACCGTCTTATGACTCTTGACGTGCGCGCGGAACCCCACACTCAGCTCTTTGCACACACTGAGCATGGCATTGCAGTTGCGCTTGATGAGTGCTCGGTCTAGCACCACGGCTGGTGTGGGCAACTCGTTTAGCGTTTTGCCGACCAACTGGGCGGCAAGCGACGAGGAAGAAGGGAGGGGATGGTTTTGGGGAGTGGATGGGTCGGACATGGTGGGTTATGACGAGAGATCTTTTCTAAGAGATTTTCTGTTTCTTTCTTTCGTACCTTAGGATGTAGGCCGAGATGGAGTGGAATGGGTGGACGAAAGTAGTAGGTTTGTTCTTCAGGGTATGTGGGTTGGACCACCGGATGCTGGGTTTCTGGGAAGCAGAATTGCGGAATCGGATGACTCTAGGATATATATCTGGTTTTGCAGTTCTGACCTCTTGCTCTGCTGTTGTGGATTTTCTTACCGTGGGGGCCTTTAATGTTGGAGCTCCCCTGTCGGACAAACAAAGTGCGATCGGTGCCGTCACGGCCGCGCGAACTTGTGAGAAGGATTCCAAGGCCGCGGATCTTAGGTGAGAAAATTGAGAGCGAGAAGAATCAATGAAGCATTAGGTAAGTCAAATTAGCTGCGCTGAGATGAGGCAATTGCGGTGCTGATATGCTGGGGATGATGGTGATGGTTTGATGAGTCTTGGATCGTGCTGAGGCCTCGTGTTTGCGTTAGTGCGGGGATGGGGATGCCTACTATCTACTAGATGGGGTAACAACAAATGCCATCAGGTACGAGAAAGCAAGAGGGGAAGAGGAACACGTTTATAAAAACCAAGCCCAGCTCGAGGTTGATGCAATAAAATAAAGCTGACCTAATGACCTTGGAATACATGAACAAAACATGCCAAAACTCCTGAATAGCACTTGAATCGCAATCTTACTTCACTCTCATAACCTCATACATGTGCTCATACTCCTTAACTCGAAACTTATCTCTATTGTGGTGTAGTATCACGTGATCAGAATGCGGGTATATATAGTATTTCTTTTCGGAGTAGAAAGGCACCTTCTTCACTCAACACAATACAGCGATTAGATTTCAGCTCTATTCTACCAGCTCGATTGCGGGTCGCCCCTTGACCTTTTGAGCTTGATCTTGTATCGTGCCACACTATGCACTAGGTCCGGGCCATACACTACTTAGCCTCCTCCTTCTTCCTGTCATTGCACTGCCGGGACTAACGCTCCTCGTGCCAACCGCATTCGTCGGTGCAAAACTATTCTCAAGAATGGCATCTTCGAGATCATCCTCCTCTTCAATCCGTGCCACTACATCCTGGGGCGGCTCCTCCTCAAACACGGCCTGCAAATCAGCGTGGGGGCTGAATTGTTTCCAGCTCTGCCAGAATCCAAATGTAGTGCGTTTCGAAGGTCCAGGACCATTGACGTTGAGTTGGCGGATGGGTTTCCAGAGCGACCGGCGCTCATAATATGTGATAAAAAGAAGAATAGGGAAATTCAAGGTTCGAATTGCTGTTATGTTTATCTTATGGAACCAGCGTGGTGATAGGATGAACTTCAACGGAAGAAGTATCACAAAGGCGAGAAGGTTAAAGGGCGGGCGATAAGCAAAAAGTGAGTCTGACTTGACACCTTCAAAGGTTAAGACAGCGCGGCGAAACTGAATCTCTGCCGTCGCATCGGCTGCGATCTTGGAGAAGGTGTTTGACAAGATTGACACTAAGACGGTCAGGAATAGGGTGTTACCAAGAAATGCGTAGATGACCATGAGTGTAGGGCCGAGGATCTCATGAAAGCCAGGCGCTTCGTCGATTCCTGTACCGTCGAGACCAAACCAGATCCACAACATCCATTTAGAAATGGTAATGGAGTTTGGTGATTCTTCATACCCAACTTCGGGGTTGCTGATGCTCAGCCATTTGAGCGCTAAGAGGAAACCACCAAAACACCACACAGAGATTAGACTCAGTGCCGTGAATTCTTTGACCATGGCTCGTAGAGCGATAAAAAGCATATTGTCTGGCATCAGATTGAACGCGATGCGCGGAAAGAGGATAGGCGAGGCTATGGTAAGGACATCGAGGGCTTGTCGCCCAGTCTCGTCTTGTCCTGTTATCCAGCCGTGGAATCGCATCCAGATGTAGACTATGAATATGGCAGAAAACGTGACATCTAGAAAAGCCCACAATTCCTGGGTATGAACTTCCCATCCATGTTCGAGACATGATGTTAGCTCGTCCAGCACCCAGCCAGCAGCATAGACCATGAAGATAAATTCAGGCCAGGTAAAGAAATGGTCTTTCCTTGCCGACATGCACCAGCAGTACAAGGCCAATAGTATGAGGAACTGAATGACTTCGATCATGTTGCGCGTCCTTGGTACCATAAGCCGATACTGGTTTAATACGGGTGCCTTTCTTGGATCGTAGAGCGAGATGGGCTTGTACTTGTAGTGGTCTGGAATAATGTCCATAAATGTAGTCGGTGTATACACGATGCGCCCTCGATAGATTGCGTCAATGACTTTCTGGCTCGCAGAACCTGAGAGTAGCACTTTGCTCTCAGACACAATGGCAACTTCCAAAGCAGTGAGCTTGCCATCATTGTCGCCTTGGCCTTGGTAATCGGAGACATGTCGTGGTGGACACCGCTCCTCGGGGGCTCCTTGGAAGGGTTGGAATGGCGCCACTAAGATCTGCGCCAGCAGCAACAGGCCGGCTTTTCCCGTAGACTCCTCGTCGTGTCGCCGTAAGATTTTCATCGCGACCAATTCACATAAATTGGCACGTGTAAGATCGACGGTCTGGTGATGCTGCTGAAACTGTTGCTCTCGCAAGAATTGCATGCGATTCACAAGCAAACAGTAGACAATGGATATGTCATCCTCGTCATAAAGACGGTCGACAAGTGGTTTGACAATGAGGACATTCATACGTGGTTCTCGGAGTTGGTCCACCGTGTAAGGGTCCTCAATTACGGCCAAAATGAGTCTTCGTATCCTGTTCCACTATTAGCAGTGAATTCCAGCTTCCTATACAGCGCTTCAACTCACCGATGAATATTGAAGTACGTCTGATGACTCTTGACGGAACTTACACCGGGCGTGGGTGCAGCTGTTGGTTGGCCTTGGCCATTGAAACACCCATCGCTCCCGGCATAGTCTTCTTCAGGCAACAAAGTCTCCTGTTCTTCTCTGCTCTTTGCGAATCTCAACGCATCGCTCAGTGTGCGCTGCGTCTCCTGATAGGGTCGCTTCAGGTACTTCCTGAATTCGATGTGCCGTGACGGTTGGCGCTTTGAAGATGGTCTAGATTTTGGTGAGAGCTCTTCGTCTCTATTGCTGGACAGAACGACAGTACTCTCGTTGCTGTCATCATTGCTGGTTGTAGCGTCGGGGTGGATTGATGCTCGTGGAAAAGTGCCGTATGCGGGATAACCGCTTTTATTCCAATCGGGGCTGGATGTTGGGCCTGACATGTGAGGCTGCTGTCAGCCTCCGGTAATAGTAACAGAGACGTCTGTAGACGGCACGGAATTGAGCGGGTCGCGTCCAACAATGATTGGACTTGCAAGTGACGAAGGTGGCTAATCCTGATTGGTCTCAAAATAGAGGATTCAGCATACGAAGGGGGCGGGTCAAGTATTGCCGTTTGTCAGACTCGTAACGCCCTAAGAACAGTGCACTTAGGAAAGATATCGAACCCGGTCAATGGCAATGCCTATGTAATCTCGGTGACGATTGAGGTATTAGGCGGGTTGCCGATAAGGCAGCAAAAAGAAAGTACGGGCTCACCGCAGCCCTTTGAATCGTGAGGCGATGTTTGAAGCTAAATCCCGCGTCGGCTAACTATATCGGGAATAGATCCGCCTCGTGATGCGCGACTTTCTTTCCAGAAGTATTATCTTCTTGATAAGTAGTAGTGTATCATTATAATTGGTACGATGCCTCAGGCATGTGTCACGATGGCTCTCTCTTTTGTGCATAAAAGAAGATGTGGATAAAGGTAGCCACGTGGAAGTCGTGATTCTCGACACGTATCGTTTCACCATGGATCTACCAAGCATCCAGGGTACAGCTTTGATAGAGGGTAAGAAAATGCATTTGTGCACATATTGCGCCTTGGCCTTGCAAAGGCTAGGGCGCGACCATGACTGAATTTCTTCTTGTTCATACAAATCGGATTGCTTATAGAAAGGCCTGGCTTTCATGCACAACTATATAACCAGCAAACACTCCAGGTCGTCTAAAACGATAAAGTCTAGATTTGCTTTTCAAGACAATGAAAGAAACCAAATAAAACACTTAGAAACAGAAATAAGTGTACGTTTATGATTATCGCTGCTTCAACACTAACAATTTACAAAATGTGTCTATCAAAGAGCAAAAATCGTGAGCTCATTGAAACGGTGTAGTGAAAGTTTGATCACTCTCTTCAGGCAGCATCACTCACCAATAGCACCATCCTAGCCTTGACTCTGCGCGCCTGTTTACTTACATGCTTAATATGATTCTGTTAGCCCACTTCACCTTCTCCCATTCACTTTGCTGTTGTTTGACTAGAAATATATCATCTGCGCGCAGTGTGTGAACAGATTTATATGAAACTCAGCACTGCCGTATGTAATCTTGCCTTCCCGACATATTCATTCGAGAACAGAATGACGTATTTGTTAAAAGAGTAGCATTATGACTGTTTTTGCCTAGGCAGGCGTTCACTCATGATGGACAAATGTCTTAGCTAAATGGCCATCTTCCACCAGGTACTCACTCCACTTTTCTGTCTCTGTCTCTCCAATCTGGAAAGCCTTTTCTTCAATTTATTTGCACAACCAACAAACAAGAGAAGCTTACAAATATGGAGTGAGAGGGATTCCAAGATTACTATGCTACCCTAGGGCTGCAGCTCGGTGCCTCACCCGAGGCGATCAAGCATCATCTCGACAGGTCTGAAATCGAAGATTCGTCCGTATTTCATGCTGCGCGCGAAGCCTATGACAGGCTAACGGATACCGAGTTCCGCAAGGCGTATGATAGGACCTACTGCCTTAAGAAGCTCCAGATTGACCCTCCCGCTCCGAACGCTGACGAAAAATCTTTCGGTAACACTCGCACTTATCATTACGAAATTAAGATGCGAGAGAGAGCTCGTGGAGCCAGTCTTCCGCCGAAGAAGCCCTTCAAGAAGCCCGGTGATCCTGGATGGAAGCATCTGAATAGCGCCGCGTACCAGAAATGGCAACAGCTGTCGGCCGAGTACTATGCCAGGCATCCCGAGTGCGACCCTCCGTAATTCAACTGCACACAAAGTGCCTTTGTTGGGCGCTTTCACTAAATTCTCTTACAGTACCAATGAGAGTAGGCCTCCGAGCCCTGGTCTAGGCGCGCTACAACACAGTCTTATCGTCAGAATGTCGCACGATTGTGTGCTTTATCCTTGCAAATATCGAAGCCCAACCTGGAGAGTGCAGCCTGGTGGTGCTAATCACTGCGTATTCTGCATGGAAGCCCACATCGGTTGCAGCAGATGCCCTGGATGAGAGGCTTTGGCATGCCAGAAGTGTCTAAAGAAGATCGCCGTGGTAGAGCAGAACTCATGTATTGTGGGCAACAAAGTTCCATACACTGCATCGTGAGGTTACAGAGACGGCGCGCCTGCGCAAGAAGGGGGATAGTCTGTGATGCGGAATCGCCGATGGATAAAACGAAGAAGTATATGGGCAACCCATGCGGGTGTTTTTGTGATTTGAAAGATTTGGGCGCCTTGATGCGATGCTCCCAGGTACCCAGATAGTCAGTCCTGGGTGCTGTCTGGATTAGGATATGCTCGTACAATGATTACATAGTCATGGGCAGTGCCCAAACAGACATTACCCAGTACGTTACCCAATCAGAAATGTTTAATTAACCGGGGCTTAAGTCAGGTTTGCTGTCAGTTTTGAGTGCTTATATGACTCGTATACATTGATGTAAAAGTGTTGCAGCCTATGCAAGGCTGCAGAAGCAATGACTTCAGTTGAGCTGAGGCACCAAGCCATTGTAACGACAACAAGGATGCCCCACCTCAACAAGAAAAAAGGAATAGCTATACACCACATATGAATGAAGATGGTAGATAGCAGACACAATACACAAATCAATTCACCGCACGTACGCGTGCGACAAACAACAACATCCATTTTTCCCACTGCACCTACGCGTGCAACAAGAAGCTACTAACGTGTTTTATCGGTAAGTGGCCCATCCTACCCAACTAGACGCGACGCTCTACGTGATTGCTCTACAACAACGCAATTATATTAACGTCTGATACAAGCGAGTCGGCCACTCCGCCAAGACCCCACCAACTTTAACTACTACATGATCATTATACGCAATGCCTCAACGCCGTACAGTACAACAGGTATCAGAAGGAGCCCATGTACAGCTAGCACTTCTCGCTATCCAGAAAAACGCGACATTAACTCTTCGGGCGGCAGCGCGGCTATACAACGTCTCTCATCGAACACTAAGCGATCGACGCGCTGGAAAACCTTCACGACGTGATAGTAGGCCTAACTCAATGAAGCTCGTTACTACAGAAGAAGAGACAATTATTCAGCATATCATAGATCTGGATGAACGAGGGCTTCCCCCTCGACTCACTGCAATCGAAGATATGGCTAATTCATTGTTAGCTGCGCGTAATTGTGACCCTGTTGGCCAGAACTGGGCAAAGAACTTCGTAAAGCGTGTACCAGAGCTCAAAATTTAGTTCAATTGAAAGCACAACTACAGGAGAGCCCTCTGTGAAGATCCTGAGCTGGTGCAGGATTTGTTCCGCCTTGTACAGAATACCAAAGCCAAGTATGGGATTCAGTACGACGACATGTACAATTTTGACGAGATGGGCTTCATGATGGGCATGTACAACGCGTCAGCAGTAGTCACAGCCTCTGAGCGTCGATCGAGGCCGAAATCCATGCAGCAGGGCAACCGGGAGTGGGTTACCAGCGTGGTTTGTGTCAGCGCAGCTGGCTGGGCGATCCCACCCTTCATCATCTTTCAAGGCAAGCACCACCTCTCTGCCTGGTACAAGGAGGAGAGCCTGCCTCGCGATTGAGTTCTTGAAGTCTTTGAGAACATCTGGACGACGAATGAGCTTGGTATAAAATGGCTGGAGCACTTTGACAAGCATACGAAAGAGTGTAGTATTGGAGGCTATCGTCTACTCATTCTTGACGGTCACGGGAGCCACAACTCGCTCGAGTTCTAGCAATACTGCACAGAGTCAGAAATTATCACTCTATGCATGCCTCCGCATTCTTTCCATCTACTACAGCCACTTGATGTGGGCTGTTTCTCGCCTTTGAAGAGGGCGTATGGGCGCCAAGCCGAGGAGATGATGCGCAATGGGATCAACCATATGATCAAAATTGAGTTCTTGCCAGCCTTCCAGCAGGCCTACCGCAAGACTATTACAAAGGAAAATATCTTAGGAGGATTTCGAGGCGCTGGCTTAGTTTCACACGACCCAGAGGTGGTGATATCGAAGCTCGACGTCAAGCTACGGATGCCAACACCACCTGCTGTAGAAGATCTGCCCTGGCTATCGCAGACCCCAAGCAATACCCTAGAACTAGGGTTGCAATCGACGCTAGTGAAGCAGAGGATTTAGAGGTATACAGATAGTTCGCCAACAAGTATGGTGGTTGCTCTTGAAAAGCTTGCAAAAGGCGCTGCGATTATTGCGCACAAGTTGGTGTTGTCGCAAAAACGCAACGCTGAGCTTGAAGCAGCCAACTCAGCCGCCACGAGACGAAAATTGCACAAAAGAAAGCGAGTTCAGAAGGAAGGTACTCTAATAGTAGAGGAGGGAGAGCGATTAGCAGCTCTAAAAGAGTTTGGGGCGCGTAGTAATGGGAAGAAGATTAAGAAGAGAGCGCGCACGGAGGTGGGCGAGCCGTCGCAAAGGCACTGTAGACGCTGCGGCGAAGCTGGGCACAATACGCGCACATGCAAGCAAGTAGAAGCGACATATTCTGAATAGAATAGCTTACTACGATTTCTAATTGCTATCGTAGTTGCGTTGTGATAGTCTATAATGGTCGTGGTTTTTGGTGGGGTCTTGGCGGAGTGGCCGACTCGCTTGTATCAGACGTTAATGTAATAATAATAGATAAAGGCTGAAGCACCACAGCTACGCGATACACCACAAATCCCCAAATTGTAAATAATTACCCCATAGAACGGCCTCCGGCCAAAGTCTTACATGGGCACGAGCTGCACAGACTATAATGGAATAATAATAATACACACATGGGTATCTTGACATGACTATACCTGGAAATACAGCAAACGGTATCGAATCTTTAGATATGTTTTTGGTATCACCAACGTCTCCGTCATTGCTGTAATGTCTACTACTCGCATGAAACTACTGGCAATTCGCATGTTGTTGGATTCCCGTTTCGTCGTCTCGGCCAGCCCGTCATCAGCGTAGTCGTACTCACTCCTTGATCTGAACCGACGTCTGTACTGAGCATAGAGGTGGTTTGTATTGTCTGCATCAAAATCTGCTCGGACATATAATGGCATCCGGCTGAGCATTCACTCACTGTTCTGCTATATGAAGACAAAAGCCATTAATTCCTGAGGCTCATAGATTCGAAACAGGCACCAAGCCGGCGGGCCATACAAGGGACCGCACCCCGCGTACAGAGAAGGCGCGCACGGCCCCAGAGCCACTCGCCTTCTGAAGCGTAGCGTGCGCCCCACACTTTGGAAACGTGCAAGCGCGCCCGCCCACTTTTTGACGCGCAATCCGGCCAAGCCTACCGTCAGCCCGCATGTCGACTTGAAGCAGACAAGTCTGCCCAGCTCCATTTATGGCACAGTCCATCTTGGCTGATCTCAATCAGGGCTCATCCTGGTGTGCCAAACGACTTGTGAGGCGGCACTTAACATCAGACTCGCATCCCGTGTCAAGTGTATTGCTCCAGCATCACCTCCGAGCCATCGAAGCTAACCCTTTCCGCCGACAGGCTACCAATTAGCAATTAGCGCCATCTGACCTCATCCACTCATCTCTTGTCTTGCTTCCTTTCTGTGTTTGCTGGCCATTCACTGTACATACTTTGTTCATCGTTTTACCCATTCACTTTCGCTCTTTTCAACACTGCAAGTCCACATTCAACATGGACCTCTACCGAGCTACCTTTGCGGGTTCCGTATTGCTGAATCTCTTTGCATTCTACCAATCCCACCGCTCTCGCAAAGCAAACACCGAGGCGGCCGTCTCAGACAAGAAAGATGGACTGGAATCCCACGAGCCCGATATGGACGGCTTGAGCAAGCTGAGGAAGCGCTTCTTCCCTATCTATTTGCTCGTCAACGCCGCGGATTGGCTTCAGGGACCTTACATCTATCCCATCTACAAAGGTACATACGTGTGAATGAATAGCTCCCGCCCCCACGTACTCACATATCTTTGCAGATGAGAAAGGACTCCCCGAAGAAACAGTCGCCTTCCTCTTCCTCACAGGCTTCATCTCCGCAGGCCTCTCCGCATCTTTTGTAGGCGGACTCGCAGACCGTTATGGCCGAAAGACAGCATGTCTTGGATACTGCGCTATCTACTCTCTCTCGTGTGCTACGCTCCTTACCAACAATATCTACATTCTATTCTTTGGTCGTATACTCGGCGGTATTTGCGGAACAATCCTCTGGAGCGTCTTCGAGAGCTGGCTCGTCGCCGAGTTCAACCAACTCATGCTGCAAGATGGCGAGCCTCACTTGAGTGCCATCTTCAGCACCATGACCACTTCAAACACTCTGGTTGCCATTGCCTCTGGTATCTTTGCTGAATGGGCAGTCACCAAAACGGGCACGGCCAAGACCCCCTTCATGGCTTCCATTGCATGCTTAGCCCTGTCCTTCCTGGCCATCTCGTTGTACTGGGGCGAGAACTATGGATCCAGCAGCCGAAGGGCGTCTGAAACCGAAGGTCTTCTTCAGCAAGAAGAGGCGGCGCCGGCGCCTTCCTCAACCTCTGCTCTGCGAACAATTCTACGTGATCGCAACATTATGATTCTCGCGCTGGTATCGGGTTTCTTTGAAGGATCACTTTTCTTATTCATCTTTTTCAAATTTCCTGCATTGAAACTTAGCCACCAACTATCGGGCTCAACAGACGGTAAGCAACCCTCCAACGCCACCATCTCTGACTCTTTGCGTCTGACATGAAGCAGAACTACCTTTCGGCCTCATTTTCGCTATCCTCATGTGCTCCATGATGCTCGGCTCTCTCCTCCACAAACATGTCTCCACATCCGCGAACCCAGTACCCGCGCAGAAGATGCTTATTGGCATTCTCGCCGTTTCTTCCGTCTGTTTCTTTATTCCCGGGCACTTCCGCGACGAACGCCTCACACTGTGGTGCTTCTGCATCTTTGAGCTTTGCTGCGGAATCTATTACCCCGCCATGGGCTCGCTCAAGAGCAAGCTCATTGAAGATGGCGCACGAGCTAGCATCTACGGTATTCTTCGCATTCCGCTCAACGTCTTTGTCGTGCTAGCGCTCAGCACCACAAAGGAAGGTATGCATTGTCCTCACAGCCGTCCAAGATAATCGCAAAAGCTAATTCATGCATATAGGTGAGGCTCATCGCGACACAGTATTCACCACATGCAGTGTGCTGCTTGTTGTGGCTGCCGTCTTTGTCCACAAGACGCTGGCTTGATTTCTTTTTGTTATGCTTGTGAAACTCTAGGCATCATATGTGCACAATGCGCTCATAGGGGATAGCGCACAAACTCGGTCTTAAGAATTTTGGTAATATGTCAGCTCTATAGTATAGCGCCGAGGCTATGTAAACACTATTTTGTTGCTATTGCTATGATTGCTTTCTGTAAATAGCATTGTACATGCACATCACCATCCACAATACCCACTTGTTTTATTTTTCTTTCGTCATCGCAATCGGTTGAGTACGTATGCATATGTGGATAGCCAGGTAGATCATATGATATCATTGTCAGCTCTTACACCGTGTACCCTACAAGACTCGGAACCAGATTTGTATGCGCAATCTTGAGGTCTGTGCGATAGGGCCTCTTCGTGGCCCCCAATGTGAAAGCATGTTTAGGGAGGTAGATGCCCAGCTAAGGGTGAAACGACGCCGGTGGCGGCTGATGGCCAAGAGACCCACCTTTGGTACACGACCTACCATCATCGCAAAACGTCTCCCGCGGCTAATCGAGCCGCCATCACATTAGTTTGCGCGCGAAGCCAACGTCGGTGCCCCAGGATCCAATGGTGCAGGTGTAGCCGCATGTAGCTGTTACTCCGCAGTCAGCTCGTATGTCATGGTCAGCAGGGGCGCCTAATGCTGTCGTCTTGCTCGATATGCACAAGTGTCCATGTCCGACTAAAACCGGGGGGGCAAAGGACAGGCCCAGCAAGTGTCTTTTGATATGAAGGTCAGTGCTTGGCAAGTCCAATGTACGCGTAACACTCGTTGCCAGCTTGGGTCCCGCTGTTGGGTGTTTCGGCGGCAATGCTTGGCACGTGTCCCATACACGACGATCCAGGTCAGGGAATTCAGACAGATTGAGAGGCTCTGTTTGACCATGATAACATCTGCAAGCGAGGCGGGCTCTCGGGCCATTTGGGTTTAACTTTCCCTTTTTTCTTTCATCATCTCTTTATCTTTTTCTTTTCACCTACATTCACATTCACTCCTCACCCTTCTCCGCTCCTTCCCGTCACTACCCACGTACGCTTGACGCGAACAGAACCTCCACCGATTCAACTCGGAGGTTTATGTACATGTCACGACTGTCCTTTGTCTCTCTCATCTAGATATTTGGATATCGTTCTTTATTTTCTATTCAACCGCCACAATGTTTAGGTCTTTCGGAGGTATGTTACACGTTGCTTTGCAATGCTTCTTCCCACGCCTCTCCTTCTAACATTGTCCGCCAGCACGTATATTCGCAGGCATATTCGTCGTCGTCTTCCTCATTGTTATTTTCCACAACGAAGAATCCGCTGGCACGGCTCTCCTTCCTTACCTGCCTGTCCTACCATCAACAGGCTCATCGCAATCTTCCTCACTACTCCGAGCATGGATAAAAGACCGATCTGCACTCTCTGAGAAATCGTGGAAAGCGAGTCTCGACCAGCGAGAGCAAATGGCAAAATCTCACCCTAATAACCCAAGGATTCCCTTCTTCCCCACGGACTTTTTAAAATATCCATTTACAATCTGGGACTTTTTCCCCCCAACCTGGACCTGTCCCCACGACATCCAGCGTGTAGGCCGCATGGGCGATGGCGGAAAATGGGTCTGCGGCATGAGTGTCTATGAAGGACTTCCCGCGCTCAAAACCTCTGTATCCCAAGAGTCGTCCCTCTCCAATGCCCAAGACGGCCTCGTAATGTACAGTTTCGGCATCAACGGCGAATCCTCGTTTGAAGCAGAAATGCTCGAGCGCGTGCCCAGCGCCCGCATCTGGGGTTACGACTTCTCTGTCGATGCCTGGGGCCCGCAGATCGCACCTAAGCACCGTCACCGCACTTTTTTCAAGAAGGTAGGGCTGGGAAAGGAAGACGCGCATGATGCTAGTCCGCCCTTTTGGACTCTCCCATCCCTCATGAAGCAGAATAATCACACCTACATTGACATTTTGAAAATCGATGTCGAGGGTAGTGAGTACGATGCGCTAGATACCATGATGGACGCCTTTGACAATGTGCAATCCGCATCTGGAAAATCGGTGCTGCCCATTGGCCAGGTCATGGTTGAGTTGCACTTGGGAGACGGTGTCTCGACCGACAACCAAGTTGGTGGCGGCAGCGTCGATTTCGGGCGCTTCCGCAGCTGGTGGGAGCGTCTGGAGCGCATGGGCATGCGGCCTGTGTGGATGGAAATCAATCTTTTTGCCGTTACGCTGGGTAAGACCAAGTCGAATCCTCGGTGTACGGAGTATGTCTGGGTCAATGCTAGGGATCAGAGGAATGTACTTTGGAATGTATAGATTATGGGCACTTTGCCTTCCGCTGGGGCTTTGAGCATTAGAGCAGAGGAGCAAATGGGGCGTTTTTTTCTCTCTTGTTGTGTATGGCATTTAGTACGGTGCTATATTAAACGAATGTTTACAGATGTTCGTAATAGAACACTTGTTTCCCCATCCCTCTCCCTCTCTCTCTTTCTCTCTTTTCGCCTTGAATCATGATAGTTCCCTTCATACGCGATCAGCCACCGCTGTCACATTTCCACTAGACCTCTACTACATAGCAAATCAGCATATTACAAGCAAGCAAAACATCTCTGCGTACTCAATTCCAATCCCATGTTATGCACACCCACATTTCCATATACTACCACCAATCTACCTTCTCCATCTCCACACTTTCCCCTCTCCCACCAACCGCGGTTCCTGAAACCCCTGCGAAACACACCGAGTCGCCAACCCGCTTTCGGCCCGACCCACTTTGCCCTCCCCCTTCTCTAACTAAACCCCCAGCAAGGCAGAAAATGAAAATATATTATCGCCCGTCCATGTCACCCTTGTCCCTCCCGACGAACGATTGTATTTTATCTGCCGTTCCCACATACATATCACGTTATCAGTACTTGCCGCGCCTACTTTATCTGGCGTGCAGCACGACGGCTTGGAGATTGCGAAGGGAAATAACAGTGATGGGGTTGATTAGTATAGCTTCAGCTGCATATTAGTATTGTATCGAACAGACTTTGCTGGGGAGGAGGCAGGTATGTGTACGTGCAGGCTGAATGGGAAGAAGGGTAAGTTTAGGTTGGTTACTCTTTTATTCTCCGTGACTAGGCCATGGGCGCGCTTTGCTGCTTTTGGGGGCGCTTGAGTGTGGAGAGGCCAAGTGAAGAGGGTCTGGGGTTGGGGATAATGTGAGTGTGGAGGCCATCTCGGATGCCTTGGAGGAGGGCATTGCTAATGCTTTGGGAGAGAAATGGATTTATTACGCCTTTTCCCCTCTCTTACGGCTTGGGGTGTTTGATGGTGGCGTGAGCTTGGTGGCTTGGTTTCGTCCAATCAAAGTGTTGAGGTTGGATGGATTCCCCGGATTCCAAATGTCATCCGTGGTTTACGGGAGGTTACGTAATGAAGCGCGAAATGCCTGACGCTGGTTGAGAGTGGTATCCAAGAGTTTTGGTTGTTCGGGATATTTTTCTTAGTGGGATGTGCCGATTGGCTTCGTCGCCCTCGACATCCAACTGCGCGAATTGTATGTAGCGCTCGTGACTGTGTGTGCGTTCAGAAAGATTGGCTTTGGGTTCTGGCTCTGTGGTCTTGAATGTAACCCAGAATGGTAAAGATGGCATGATTTTGTGTTTCTCTATCCATGCTCAGCTCTGAGTGAAGAAACATAGCTATTCAATACAATGGTAACCACCAGTCACTGACCCTTCTGGTGAAAACCTCACTTAGCATTTATCAAATCTAGCACATAATCACCTTCCAGTCCCAAGCCCACTCCCGAAAACCTTATCAATCCTCGTCGCTCTCTCCCACACAACCTCTACTCCATCTTCGCTCTTCTTCTTGAAATAAAGAATCCTATGTTGTGGAATAAACTCCTCATCCGTCTGCTCCGTCTTCCACTTCTCAATTCCTGTCTCCTTCGCACCGAGAAAGCGGTCTTCGTATCCGATAATGTAATCGCTAGGATCAAGACTTGGGTCCCAGCGCAATCGGTTCAGAACATCGGAAGCGGGACGGAGTTTTGACCTCGATAAGGGTGTCGAGGTGGGCTTTGGGCGTTGCGGGATTGCACGCTGCGGCTTGGCTTCGTCAGCGTCCTCAAGTTCTTCTTCGAGTTCTTCTTCATCTTCTGAATCGGAATCCATATCCATGACGTAGTGTCCCCATTCTCGATCATCTAGCTGTAGAGCCTTGACATCACGCCTCTTCACTAGCGACGCATCAATCCAGCAGGTGTTTGAGTTGTAGTTCTTCTCGTCGGTTCGGAGCTGGGTCAGGAAGCGATCAAGCACTTTTTCTAATGCTCTCTTGGCCTCTTGTTTGTTTTTGGAACCACCAGTCAAGCTACCCTCTGCGGCTTTCGACAGGCCAATCAAGTAACATCCCTGAAAGTCGTTACTGTCGGTTGAATCATTGGGAGCATCGTCTGTAAATAGAGCTGGCCAGACCCGTACTTCTGATCCCGGAAGTGCTTTGTGGATGTCTGCATAGTCAGTCAAAGTGTCCAAGTATTATTCCAGGTCTTAGAGTACTTACCAACGATGATGGATATGCAACGCGACTCAACCCAGCCAACCAAACTCTTGCCCTTTGCAAGCGTACGACCCCAGAACTGAATGTCGATTTTAACAAAGCTATTGTAAGCGTTTAGGAACTCAAAAACTCCAGAAGGAAGATGAGGCTCTGAGGCCAGATCTGACGATGTGCTGAAGAACTTTTGCCATGTCATACCGGGCTCACTGAGCTTCATATCAGTAGCCTTGAACTCCTTAATCAATATCTGTAAACCAGGAACAGTAGATTTGTGTGCGATATTAGAGTTGGGCGCGTGAAAGCCGAGAACAACCATGGGCTCCCTTGCACTGCGGTGATAGCGCGGCTTCTTGTTGTGAAAGAACGCATCGTACACCATATCATTCGACCAGTCAAAGTTTGCGTAGTATCGGAAAAAGCTCACGACTATATCTGCGACGCTTACTGGGCCGACGTCATGTGCTAGGCTCTTGCAAACCCATGAGAGCATGAGCGTGATGTGCACTCCGCCCAGATAACCAAACTTTGCAGAGTAGAGACCGCGCTGAACAACCCACAGCTTGATTAATCGGTAAGCCTGGCGGAAGAGAGAACGCGATGGAATTGTGCGCTGGAGGTATAGCAGGTCGCGGTAGGGTTTCAACTTGCGAAGCGAGAGCACCGAGAGGTTGAAGATGGGGTCGGATCCTGGAATTTCTGCAAACTCAGACCATCTATATGAAATATGTCAGTACTGTTACTAGGAATGATCAAATATAAGGACTCACCTTTCTACCACTTGTGCCGCAGGACAATACTGCAAGTCCATCAATATGCTATTGACAGAAAGTTCAAGCATAGTACCAGTGCTAGCTTCAACCTTTCTCAGAATGCGCACTTGAGGATTCCCGGCTTTGATGAGGCGTTGTCGAGCAAGCTTGAAAAATGTCTTCGGACTGATGGAGCCAATGCAGAGACAGTCAATGTCTGAACTGGATGTCCAAACACCCACAGCATACGAGCCGACTGGCACTATGACTAGCGGAATACCAGATTGCCCAGTCTCCGCATCATCACTTGTATCCAACACAATTCGCTGGAGAAGCGCAAATACTTCTTGTCGCTGTGTTATTTGCTCCTTGTTGGGAATCATACCATGGACCTCAAGCGCTGAAGTCATGTCCGAAGACTCCGTCAGGGTCGCGATCGCGCGCTTCAGTTGAACTGAGGGTTGATTGCTTGAATCGCTATCCACTGCACTGTTCATAGTACCACCATTCCCAACCTTTAGTCTTGCTCTTACTCCATAGTGATCACTAGCAACTATCTGCACACCATCAATAGTCTCAGGTTGACCAAACTGATTGAATCGGATCACATGAAGAGTGTTGTTTGGGCGAACCAGTATCCTATCGTAGCGCTGTGGTCGATCATGCGAAGTGGTGGTGGTTCCCGCAGCAAGCCTGTTGTTTTGTGGATCAAACGTCGCAGATTCTTCGCCTTCATATAACTCTCCCAAACTAGCAGTACTTGTCTGATCCGTTCCTTCAATCCTGGCAACAGACCAGGCATCAAACAAACCAGCATCGCTAATTGAGGTCTCTATAGAAGAGAGTGTGTTCGCAGTCTCTTCAGTGATAGCCTTATTCTTGCAAGCAGTTTCAATGGTGTAAGTTGAGGTGACAATGTTGAAGTCACCAGCAATGATCCATGGCTCATTCTTGTAGTTTTTTTCCAAATGGCTGATGAGGGTTTTCATCTGAGCTCGTTTAGTTGCAGTCGAGCCATCAGTAAGGCCAGCGGTTAAGTGGACACTAGCGATTACCAGACCTTCCGAGCCTGACGAATCAGATGTGGCCAACCCTCGAAACTGTGCAATAATCGCGCCCTTATGCTTTCGATAAAATGGTACTGACTTCCACAAAAATGGATAACGGCTCAGAACAACAATGTTTCGCAAACTGGGTAGCGGTCCAATGTCCGGTTGTTCGGGCGGTCCGTGAGAAACGAAGGGATATCTTCGCTGAATCTCACTGTCACTCAACATATAGGATAGGAAGTCATCCGAAATCTCTTGCAACACCAAGATATCCGCCATTGCTGGGTCCGAGAGGATGTTACTGACAAGCAATGAATCGCGATCATGTGTCGGGGGGTACTCGCTATCGATCAGAACGTTATAGCTTGCGACTGTGAGTGTCCCCGCTTCGATTTCGTCGTGTTCCTCAGCAGTGTAAATTGACCATTTATATTCATCTTCATCGAAGTAGTATGTCGACCCTGGCTGCACTACTTGATTGGGTTCCTGTTCGACTGCTTCACTTTGAATGTACCCAGATCGGAGTGCTGTTACATTCGGAGGAAGGCTCCGTACCCAGTGATTAGGGCTGTCAGGCCTTGGGACGACATCAGAGGAGCAGATGTCGATGGTAGCGAAAAGGCGCATGCAATCTGTTGAATCGGAACCAGTCGTTCGTTCACGTACTAAGATAGCAAGTGATCCGACGCTAAATCGCAGGTGCGGTATTAGTTTTGCTTTATCCAAGAGATATTCCCGTGCGAAAACTGTGTTGTCTTCAGATTGACCAACAGTGAGATGTAGGGTAGATCGAAGAATTTGTTGTCCTATAGCCTCCAGGGCCAATTCCCGTAGTGATTCGAGGGTCTTTTTTGAATCGTCACTATCATCTTTGGCACCGTCCTCGGTAAGGAAGATTGTGCACTTGTTCTTTTGTATAAAATACCCGGCTTGGGATAGTTCTACATCGATTGGTTTGTTATGATCTAGGCGCTCTGCAACATAGTCTTGGATTTGTTTCTGCGCCCGTGGGAGCTGTTCGGGTGCTACGAATGGGTATATGAGATTGATGTGTGCTGGCCATCTTCCAAAAACCTTGTCGTAGAGCTCTCGCAACTGATCCACGTAGCCGCATTGCGACCTTGGTGGTATAATGCAAAGGGCCGTATCATACGATGTTGTTGAAAAACGTGCGGGTGCTCTTGGCTCTTCCGTAGATGCCATTCTTTGAAATGCTGCAATGTTTGAAAAGAAATGCAAAATAGAAAGAAATCACGGAAGGGTATCGTGCGAACGTGAAAGAAAAAAATGGTGGCGATGTTGAATGTTAACGAGCATAGAATGATATTTATGTTATACCAGAATACATTCCCACCCATGCGAATCTACTTAGAGCATTAACCAAATGTCCAAAAAAGGTAATTAGTATGACTGCAGCTGTACTTGAAGCTCGTGCACGAGTGAGATATAATGAGTCATCTACGCTAACCAAAATGGGAGCATGCACCACAATTATAGATCGAGCGTGTCTCGAATGCTTGCAGCCGCAAGAGGTGAAGTCGTAGCAGGGCTGATTGTACTCGCATGATAGAAGAAACAACAACAGCTGGTGTATGGGAACTAGGCAAAAGGTTAGTATGGTGATTACATCATGCTACTAACGTGCCCGTGCTCGCAACGCCGGAGTCGCGCAACGCCCGGCGAACACCAAATTCACTACTGTAAAAATGAGGCTGTAGAGTCACCCACGATAGCTATATATACAGGATACCATATTGGTATAGTATATAGAGGCTTACAGTCATTTTATACTAACTATATCTACCTGGAGTTTTGATAGTACGGCCACATAAGATAGTTTTAGGTGGAGCAGCTGGTGCAGCTGTAGACGCCGCGGTAGCTGTAGAGCGACCACCACGTTTCTGGCGCTTGGTACGTGACGGAGGTACTGCTGGAGCTTTACACTTCCTGTTCTGGGTAGTTTGAAACGCTCTTTTAGTGGTTTGGGCTTCGACTCGGGCTGCCCGAGTAGCTGCTCTTTCCGCTCTCTCCTTCTCCCTCACTATTTTGGCTGCCTCTCTCGCCACACGTCTTTCTTCTACCTCCTGTTGCCGGACAAGCTTAGCAGCAGCTTGAAGCTCCTTCCTGTTAGCTTTTTCAGGCTGCTGCTCTTGCTCTTCCTGCTGTTTTACTGTCTCCCGAGCATGTGCCTCTCTAAGCTTACGTGGAGACCCGAAGACAGCACCACCGTGGTACTCCTGTCTCTGCTGCAGGTCGAGAGGCTTGCCATGCTTCTTATGGCTTCTCTTAGCAGTAAGAGCCTCTTTTATCCTGTTGAGTCCATGGTGTAATAGCTGGTTTTGGACAGAGATGATGAACGTTAAGACTCAGTTTCTTTGCCCCTGCTGACTGGCTGTCGGATACAGCAGTACGAACTAACTGGTCCATCTTTCTCCAGTCAGAGTTAGAGAGACTTGACGGTGAGCTCCGGTCATCTTCTGCTGGCGTGTGGGTAAATCTCCCGAGTATATGCTCTGGTTCCATTGGCCATATGCTAGTAGCTTCAAACGACTTAAGAACTGTCTCTGTCTTGAACGCTGACTGCCAGGCACTCCAGAAAAGTGGGAAGGAGTCGCTTTTCTTGACTGGGAGCAGTCCCTGGCTCTTGTGGAGGTGGTCTGAGAGCGCAGCTGAGTACGCGGTCGAGAGTGGCTTCAACAACACTACGTCGAGCGGCTGAAGCGTATGAATAGAATGAGGTGGAAATATAGCTAGTAGTATACGGTGAGAGTCGCAGTAGTCAAGAAAATCTAGTGTGATATGGCTGCCGTGGCCATCAAGTATAATGAGACGCTAGTTTCTCCCGCGACGGGCTTTCTACTTCGTACAGCGATCGAATACCTGCTCTAGCCACGCGGGACCAATCTCTTTGTTTGTCCAGCCAGATGGTGATGATGCTGCATAGATGTCGTAGTGCCCAGCTTCGATGAGCTCAGCCATGCTGACTGTAGTGAGCTGTTCGCTGACGAGTAGATGAGGCCCGGCGGCAGAGCCTCCCTATCAGCGCAGACAGCTTTTAAGGGCGTGATCCAGTCACGAGAGCCATCCTGCAGAGCCGCTGTTACCTCCTTCTCATACAAACGACGGCTGAGTACTCGCTTTGAGCGTCCTAGTACACCTAGCATGAAGCCCTTCTCGTCTATATTGTACGTATGACACGGTTCTATACAATACTGGGCTATTTTGCCGTGTAGCAGCTTGAATTAGGCCTCTTAATTCTACTTTGAGTCAGTTTTGTGGCGGCTGGCGTCCATAGCAGTGGTCCATCGAGAGACAAGCTGATCGCCATGTTGGCTGAGAAAGCGCGTAACCCAAGCATCGCTCACGGGCTCCTTAGTTATTGACGATGCGACATTTCGTATCATCTCTCTCGTGGGAGGCAGCGCTCTCTGCGCGAGACTGTTGATGTACTGTACGAGCTCTAGCTCTTGTTGTAGGCTGAGTAATTATTGGTCATAGTCTTTGGCTTCCCGTGGGCGCTAATAACCTCTGTGCCTTCGACTCAATGTAGTTCTACTTATATTAAACTGGTTAGCAATATCTTGGTACACGATTTTTTTCTCCTGGTCTGAGCGATTCGATTGCTGCAAGCGCATCATCAATTGGTGCCATGACGGTGGAATTACAACGCGTTAAAGTCGGTGGCTATTCTTTTGTTCTGGTGTTCGCCGGGCGTTGCGTGACTCTGGGCGTTGCGCGCACGGGCACGTTAGTAAGTAGCTAGTAATACAGTGCACGGTCACTCAACGCCCCGGGTCACTCAACACCCCATCCACAACACAACAGCTTCATGAGTATTGCAGCTGTAACGCCTCAACAAATCGTGATAATATTGCGCAAAAGTAGATTTATACTATATACTAGCCTGCGAAGACTTTGCGATAGTCTAAATCTTTTTTTTTGCGCGGCGGGTTACCCGCGTTTTGGTGGTTTGGGGTGGAACTGGCTGTGTGTCACCAGATGCTAGGAGCACAAATCCAAAAGCTTTGGGAAGCGTTGGTGAATTGCTACGTACACTATCTGTGAAGACTCAAGACGTTGAGTAAGGAATCAGGACAGAAATTCGTCAACAGAATATATCATGGGTGGCTAGCGTACGTGTAGTACCTCGGTAGCACTCAGCCAATCAGCAGCAGAATCCAGTTGTTACGGCAGCCCGGTGGTTACCATGACACTGTGCAACTACCTGGGCTCCTACAGAAGCTGTAACAATCCCCAGCACGTTTCTGACGCTTTGTAGCTGGCTTATGAGCTTTTGAAGCTTTGCGTTTACCCTTTTGGGGCAATTGTATAGCTTTTTTAGCGTCGCGAAGCCTCTTCTGGTGTTGTTTCTTAGCCAGTTTTGCAGCGTCCTCCCTCCTCTTCTCCTCCCTCTGCTTCTCCCGCTCAACACGCTTCTGAGCTTGTAGTTGAAGCTTGCAGAGGCGAATTGCCTTGTTAATCTCGGCTTGCTCGGCTTGTTGTTGTTGTAATGCCCGAAGATCGCGAACTCGTTGTACGCTTTGGGTGACCACCAAATAGCTCCCCCGTGATACTCCTGATCCTCACCAAGCTGGAGGGTGTAGGACTTGTTATCCCGTCTCTTCTTGATGGCTAGGGACTGCCTGAGGCCCCTGACCTCTTTATGGAGGATACTGTTTTGAGCTGCAATGTGGTGCAAACTTCGTTGAAGTTTCTTGACGTCCTTATCGCTCTGGTACTTCACTGTACGGCATACAATTGACTTGATCTTGAGTCAATCCTATCTTGATAGTACTGACTGGCTGCTGTCAGAATCTGAAGCTTCCTTGGCAAACTTCTTGAGTACAGCGTCTGGGTTGGCTGGTTGTATACCAGTGGCTTCAAAAGACCTCTTGATGAGTGGAGGTTTGAATACAGAGGTCCAAGACCTCCAAAAGAGCGAGAAGAAGTCTCCTTTGGTCAAATCGAGTAACCCCTGGCTGTCCTGGAGGTATCCAGCTAACTGAGTTGAGTAAGCGTTCGAGAGGGGTTTGAACATCCCAACGTCAAGGGGTTGAAGCGTATGAGTAGCGTGAGGGGAGAATACAGCCAATAGGATCTTTTTGTTGTTACAATATTCAATAAATTCATGGTTACATGAGATCCGTGGCTGTCAAGGAGTAGAAATCGATACCCGGTTGAAGCGTATCGTCTGGTCTCTCTTTCAAACACCTGTTTGAGCCAAGCTAGTCCTATATCGTTGTTGCACCAGCCAGAGGAAGATGAGGTAACAAATACTGAGTGCTCTCCTTCTTGTATAGCATCAACCCAGCTTGATTGAACAGCTCCGTTGGATCCCTGGAAAATGAGAGAAGGACTCAATACGCTGCCATCCGAACAAATACAAGCCATTACTGTTATCTACTCGCTTGAGCCATATTCAAGAGTTTGCCCTACTCCTTTTTGATCTCAGAGTCTCTGGTCAAATATACGATTCGTTCTGCCAACTCGTCCAAGTTGAAACCCCTTCTCATCCATATTAAATATATGGATAGGCTGTACGTTGTACTCCTCTATCTTTTCATGGAGAAGCTTGAAATACAAGCTGTACTTAGCCCCTGAATCAGCTTTCCGCCGTTGCTTGGTCATGCCTTTGCTAGAGCGAGAGATGAGATGGTTGGGATGACGGCGGAGGAACCGGGAAACCCAGCTTTTGGAGACCTGTTTGCCACCCACCTGGCTGGCAAACTGTTGTATCATTGCCCTTGTAGGTGAAAAACGTCGTTCAGTAAGCGATTGTGTATATCATACAAGCTCGGCTTCGTGTTGTGGGTGTAGGGATCGATGGGAGACCCCGCGCCGCTCGTATATGCCTTGGTGCCTTCGAGCGAGCGTACTGCGCTCAATACCAAACTTGGCAGCAACTTTGCTGTACGAGAAATGTCGCAGACTATGCAAGGATATATCGATATGAGTTACATCCGATGTTTTGCCAGGACATATCGGCATGAATTACGGCCAACACTATGCCAGGATATATCGGCATGGGCTACAGCCGATGTATGTCGATATTCTACATGTAACAAGCCCCTGCAATGGTCGTGTACAAAAGACAGTTGTAAAGAGCACAACATCAAAGAAAAAGAAGAAGATCATATATACAAGACACACAATACACTCATCAATTCACCGCACGTACGCGTGCAGCAAACAAAAACCTCCATTTTCTCACCGCACCTACGCGTGCGACAAGAAATTATCTCCTGGCTCGTGCAATTGGACATATTCAATCGCTTCTTGAATCGGATCCATATTAGTGGAGTTATGACGCACTGAAGTTTTGTTGTTATGGTGTTTGGGTGGGGCGTTGAGTGACCGTGCACTGTACCGTGTCCGTGCACCTGGCGCACATGTTCAGCTGGCGCACACCCCAACACTATAACAATTAGCTCGTACATAAGGTTATTGAGCTACACCACAAAGCTGTTTATACATAATATTTTGGTGGATTACTAAATAGACCCTTGCAAACAATTTTTACTACCTGAATTTTGACGGAAGAGTGATGGTGCGGCCACGTGACGTGATGCGCCGTGGTTCTGGCGATGCAGCCCGTACGGCTGCACCAGACGTTGCACCACTGATTGCACCACCACCCACCACTGATTGCACCACCACCACCACTAACCTTTTAGCGTCTCTGAGGCTTAGATAGAGCTCTTAAAGCTTTAAGCTTGCCTTTTTGGGAAGTTTTGATAGCTTTTTGACGGTCTCTCTCCTCTTTTTTACGCTGGTTTTCGACCCTCTTTGCGGCGGCATTGGCAGCTCTCTCGGCCATCTCCCTCTGCCGTCTTTTCTTCGCTTTCACCCTCTCCTCTGCCCTATCCTTGGCAAGATTTTGCTTTAGCAGCTTATTAAACTCTTGAAGACGCTTTGTCTCAGCTTTTTCAAGCTCTTTTTGGTGTTCTTCTGCCTCTCTGGTGGCTAGAGTGGCCCAAGCTTGGCGTCCACTTCGAGGTGAGTAGAATGTAGCTCCGCCAGTACGCCGATTTGACACAGGAAGCCGGAGGGCTTTACCATGGCTCTTACCCTTGTTTTTTGTGGCAAGAGATGCCTATAACTCTTGTATTTCTAGCTTCTGAAGCTTGCTTTTGGTGGTGAGCCGATGGATCGCTGCCGTGACCTCTCTAGCCACATTCTCGCTGGTTTCCTTCACTGCTTCTGCCAGCAATCGTTGTATAGGGGCTCAATTAGTTGGAGAGAGTTGATATAGAGCTTCTTGATCGGCCTGATCGGTCTCCTCGGGTGGTGTATGGGGCTGAAACTTGATCAGCACTGGGCTCGGATCCCTTGGCCATACGCCTGTAGCTTTGAAGCTTGATAATATATTCTTTTCAGTGAAGCTTCTAGTGTATGCTGACCAGAATAGGTGAAAAAAGTCTGCTTTCCGCACTGGTAATCGGCCTTGGCTGGCTTGTTGATGCCGGGTAAGTTCGGACGAATAGGCAGCTGAAAGTGGCCCGAACAAGCCAACATCTAATGGCTGAAGCGTATGGGTTGAATGGGGTGGAAATACAGCTATAATAATCCGATTTTTGGTGGTGTACTCAATAAAATTCATCGTAGCATGGCTCCCATGGCCGTCAAGTATGAGAAGACGCCATTTCCTTCGAGCTTTGGCCTTAGTATACCGATCAAATACGTCACGTAACCATGCCAGCCCGTAGTCGTCATTGGTCCAGCCAGATAGTGTAGATGCCACATGAGCCAGGTGTTCACTGGCCCGTATATCATCTACCCAAGTATCCCGAATATTACCACTCTTGGCAGCGTGGATGACAGCTGGTGGAAGAGCTGATCCATAGGCATAAATAGTGGCTAAGATAGTTATCCACTCTCTGTTACCATCGTGGGTGAAGGTTTTAGCTGTACCGGCCATGAATGCTGACTTTGAGAACACTCTCTTCATCCGTCCGATCACACCAATCATGAAGCCTTTCTCATCCATATTGTACGTATGCCGCTCCTCTATGTGATAACGATCCATTATACGGTACAAATCATCATAGTACTGCGTATATTTGAGCCCATGGTCAGCGTTGTGGCGTGAACGATCCATGGGAGCAGCCCATCGAGAGGTGAGATGAATGTCGTTCTGGTTGATGAAGCGTGTAACCCAGCTCTCTGAGAGGGCTCTTCCAGCTATCTCACTGCCGAAATTCTGTATCATATCCCTTTTAGAAGCTAGGCCTTGCTTACTAAAGCTTTTAATATACTCTACAAGCTGTTGTTGTTGTGCGGCGTCAAGAGCTTTTAGATGCTCGTATTTGGTCTCACGCGTTGATGAGATGCCTTGGTGCCTTCGGCTGACCGCAGTTCACGACACCCCCCCCCCCCCCCCACTTGGCAGCAACTTTGCTATACAAGAGTTGTTCTCCTGGTTCTTGCGATTCAAATTCTTCAACAGCTGAAGCAATCGGATCCATATTGGTGGAGTTATGGCCTGTTGAAGTTTGAGGCTAGTTTGGTGTTCTGGTGCGGGGTGTGCGCCAGGTGCACGGACACGGTAGGGCGCAGCCCAAAACAGGCGAACGTCGTTCGTCGAACAGCGTCGTGACGCTCTACACACAGCTATGGCGAGGCTATCAGATCTACCAAGTGAGCTTATCTTCAAGATTATTGACCTCGTGGTCACTTCTGTCCACTGGCCGGAGGAGAGCAAACGCTACCGGCCAATAGGAGACACAGGCCTATTCCCTAGAAACCTGTATTGCGTCCCTAAACTGAAACTTGACGGACGACACCCTGCACTAAATCTCTTACTTACAAGTCGGAAACTCTATTTGGAGACTCAGACCTATCTCTCAAAGAAGCCGCAGACCCTCGATCTCGACGTCGCAATCGTAAACGACCATTGGATTTGGCCAACGTGGAGAAATCTGCCCGTGCGGAAAGACGGCGCCTTTGACCGAATTGACGTCCATTTCATTCTTTGCTGCACTGAACACGAACGGCCACTACAAGATGAGTGGAATACGGACTCCGTAGTAGGTGCTTGCAAGAGCACGGATAAGGACTGGTTGCCAGTTGAAAGGTACTTGAACTGGCGGGCGTTGAACCCACTTCACAACCTGATTGAAAACGAAAATATTGACGATTCCATCTTCAACACGCTCTCCGACTTCATGGAACAACCTTTTTCAGGCGAAGCAATAGGAAGCCCTTTCATCTTCAAGACTGAGATGCTAGTATTCCATATCAATACGAGTTTCTATAGAGACGGGAACAGACTCCTAAGTGAATCGGAGGTGCCGGTGAGAATAATTGATGGACTCGCCCATCTCTACTTCAAACAACTTTACCCCGCCAATGTCGAGAGAGCAAAGTATTTCTTGAAAGATGTGCAGGAATACATCCAAATCTGGTTTCAAGAGTGGAAAGAAAAGAAAGAGACTTCGCCGAGAGTTGGAAAAGTCGTATTTTGTATTGATGGGGCGATCGTGAGAGAACTGGACCCGGCACAGTATGCATTAGCAGATAGCAGGGACTGAAACGCAAACACTTCATCGAGTGAAAGCGCTAAGATCTTATTTATCCAAACTTTGATCGATACATTTCGGCTTCCTCTACTTTACACAGAACAACAAAGAAAAAAGATTGCATTACGAAATAAATTCCATATTTTCCCCTACATCATCTGATTTGGCCCAAGACAGCTCATCCATCCCACACTACACCCCAAATCATTCTTGCACCCCCTTCAACCGTCCACAATACTCTTCTTAAACTTTTCTTCTGACTCCTTCGGCATCGACGCAGTAACCCAGTACCCCCCCTTCGCATCCCTACCCACCAAATTCGTCATGTGTGCCAAAGATACCCAGTCGCTCTGGCGCCTAAATATCCCATTGGTATGGTAATACGTCGGTCTGCCCCTCGTTCCGCTTTCATTGCTCGACGAGCTCTCACCATGCACAAGAGCAGCCGAAAAGTCTGTTTCGAAAAATTTCGCTTTGTTCCAGTTGCTCATGATAATTATCTTGGGAATCATCATCGTGCCAGGCGGCAGCACATGGTCGTACCGACCGAGGCGCTGGTTGCGATGCACTGCTTCGAGCGCTTCGCGGTTGCCCTGGTCGATGATGTCTTTGCGGAGTTTGGCGGCTATGTGGCCGAGAGGGAGGCCGAGAAAGTTTTTCAGAGTAAAATGGGTGAAAAGACCGGCAGTAGCATTTCCGACGTATGCTGTGTTTTTTGGTATCAGAACTTTGTATTTTTCGGTGGTTTCGCTTAATACATTTCGCATTTCGAGGATATTGAGAATCAAGATCTGACGGGTGGGAGGGTGTTGTGGGAGTTCAAGGTCAGAGGATACAAGGTGCCGGATTAGCCATGCGGTGATGATGTCGCCGTCGGAGAGGAACGGTGTGGTTTTGGGAGGAGCAGAGTTGTTGTAGGTTATTTGTGAAGAGTCGAGTGAGGCGAGGTCGCTCATTGCTTCTTTGCGTATTCGGGCCATGGAGGACGGTGGTATGTAGATTTTGCGGTCGCATTGTGCCTTGGGGGTCTGGAATATGCGCCAGTGAAGGATATCAAGGATGAGCTTGAAGCTCGGTAACCTCGGTAACCTCGATATCCAGTCCTTGAGACTTGATACTACCGTCCAGACCGAATGCTGTTTCTTTTCGTCTTCATCATTTGAAAGCGTACCAAGCTCCTCTAAATAGTCAACATCGTAGTCCCAGAGTTCTGGCACGTCCTCTTCCCTACCTTCTAGGACCGCGATCCATGCATGCAGCAGCGCACTGAGTCCCAAGGCATCCATTAATGTATGCAGCCACGTAACCGTGACCAATGTTGCATTTTGAAAATTGGTTATATCCAACCCTAACTGTGCCTTGTCGCTGTGAGTCCAATATTCAAGCACTTTTGGACCGCCCTGCGACGGCGTAAGCTCACTCGTTACAGGTAGGGTTTCAAATGATTGTATACGATCATTGTCTTCGACAACGGGGAATCTGCGCCAGACGGCATGTTCCTGCAGTCTCATATCATACGTCTTTTGAGTATAATCAATTGGTGGGCGATCCTTTGTATACTGGGCTGGAATATGATTTTCAAGTCGTCCAGTTTTGTTGTTCAAGCGTATTCGTGCTCCCACTCTTTTCCAACGGGGCTTCTCGAGCAATTTCCAAAGTGCATCAGCGAGCTTTTGGGCATCGAGAACATCGTCGAAGTGCATAGTGAGCTCTACCGCGATGTTTCTGTGTTCACTTCTATCATCCCGGCTATTCAGCGGTATGACTGTATCTGTTGGTATGCGCTTTGGAGCGGGCCGTTGTCCAAAGGCGTAGTTGAGAAAGAATGACATGGTAAGACTTCCAGAAACTCCAGAGAAGATGGGAATGATACTCGCGCGTGGTCGAAAAATCTCATGTATTCAAAGCTATGTGTTGTTAGGCCTTGTTGTCTAATTCTTGTCCTGACTACGTTCTTTCACAAGAGGAACTGAACGGAAGCTAGAAGAGATAACGAATATCGTACAAAGGGAGCATTTAATATCCTGTTGTTCAAACTTTATGCATGAATCGCATCTCTGCTTACGTGCGGCATACATATATTCATGGTTAGGCTTTCCGGTTGCTTCCGGGGCGTCTGAGACCCATCTAGTCGTCTCCGAAACCCTTGTTTTGAGTCACCATAGGAATAGTTATGAAACTCAATTGGTAAAAACTCACTCGTAATTCTAATTCTGAAAGAGATGAGAATTTACCTGTGGTTGGTCTTTCTCATACTTCCGATGCTCATCTATCTTATTTATCTAGCGTCGGTGCGGCATCTGGGGAAGTTTAGTCTGTGCTACGGCGCAATGACGGAACCAAGAAAGCAGCAACAACAGACAGGTGATCAAAATTCACAATAATGGATCTGATGGAGCTGCTGAGTAGCCGGGCTTAGTACAATATATCCGCCAAGGTGGTTTGCTTTATCAGGGGTTTACGTGCCAGTGCCATACCAACCTGTGTTTTAATGCTAAGGGCCTGTTCGGTTGAGCTCTAGTTTTAGCTCAGGTCAGTTTGGCTAAACCCAAAGGAGTAATTGGGGTCGTCTCCAACTGGAACTGGGCATGGTGTTCGGTGGAATTTCAGCTCAGCTCAGTTCAGTTTGCACAACTGGAAGTTTAGTTTGTTAGCGCTAACGCGAAGGATTAAAACCATGCTTAGTCTTAGATCAACCCTGTCACTTATCTGAAGTAGATGCCAAGTTCTCCAGCTGGTAACTGGAGCTTGAGAGCAACAGTTCCAGTTGCCAACTGGGCGCACGTGCCACTACAACCCATGGACGCTGTAACAACCAATATCTTGATAGCTGCTGTAGTTGGTATTGTACTTGAAGCTCTCATCGAGTTTTATAGACCTCAACACCAGCAGAACTCCGGGATACGAGCTCGCGACGCTGATCATGACAGCGGTAAGTAGTGGCTGGCTGAGGTTCTTACTGATACTGAGTAGCTGCTTGTCAAGACGCGTCTCCGCCCGGCAGTATTCAAAGCCCTTGCGGTGTGCCTAAGGGCTCACGGCTGTACTGATAGTCGGCACGCCTTTGTGGAGGAGAAGCTCCTGATCTTATATATCTGCGGCAATGGATCGTCGTTTCGAAATGTTAAATATCGTTGTGGGCGCTCGCTTGACACAATATCTCAGTTAGATCAATACTCTCTTTGTCCACCAGCGATTTTACTTACTAGAAACTAGATATTTCCATCAAGTACTAGATGTACTAGTCGGCAGCCTGTACAGCGAGGTGGTGAGGTCTCCATCAACGTTAACACCACACCAAATCGAATTCAGTAAAAAGCGCGCACCTTTTAGAAACTGCATAGGCACACTTGATGGATCACATCTTAAGCTACATGTACCACTTAGTAGGCGCGCTTCCGCAGTCGTAAGGGAGAGCTTACTCAAAACGTATTGGCTGTTGTAGACTTCGATATGAGCTTCACCTACGTGCTGGCAGGCTGGGAGGGCTCAGCTCATGATGGTAGAGTCTATCACGACGCAGTTGCTACAGGCTTTGGCTCACCTGTGGAGCTTAAATACTACCTCGTAGATGCTGGGTATGCTAACGGAGGGATACTTCTCTTATCCTACGAGGCGTACGCTACCACTTGCGAGAGATCGGAGCTGCTGGCCGCACGCCATAGAAAAAGCAAGAGCTATTCAATTATCGCCACTCAAGCCTGCGGAACGTGGTGGAGCGTACCTTTGGTGTATTCAAACGAAGGTGGCGAGTATTTAATTCTCGCAGACTATGCAAGGATATATCGACATGAATTACACCCGATGTTATGCCAGGACATATCGGCATGAATTACGGCCAACACTATGCCAGGATATATCGGCACGGACTACAGCCGATGTATGTCGATATTCTACATGTAACAAGCCCCTGCAATGGTCGTGTACAAAAGACAGTTGTAGAGAGCACAACATCAAAGAAGGAAGAAGATCATACATACAAGACACACAATACACACATCAATTCACCGCACGTACGCGTGCGATATTAATCTTTCACACGAGTTCTTAATTGAGAAACAGGTGGAGTTGGTGTATGGGCTCGTTGCTGTTCACAAATTCATTAACAAGCACTACTTAGTGGGTGACGATGTGGGTATACCCGGGCAGGAGATGCTGGAGGAGGAGGTGACTGGGGAGGCGGAGGAGCAAGAACTTGGTGGTTTTGACGCACAGATGAGCTGACAGAGAGAGGAGATTTCAGAAGAACTCTGTCAGAACTATTGCGAGTATCACGAGGCGCATATGAGAGCGTAGATATAATAAAATTATGGTGTTAAGTGTGGTTGTAGCAAGGAGGATCCTACAGCCCAAAAGTGATGATATTGGCTCGTGCGCCACTACAGTAGAGGTTCGCGTAACGCCCGGGTTCGCGCAACGCCCCACCCACAACACAACAGCTTCATGAGTATTGCAGCTGTAACGCCTCAACAAATCGTGATATAATTGCGCAAAAGTAGATTTATACTATATAATAGCCTGCGAAGACTTTGCGCTAGTCTAAATATTTTTTTGGGCGGCGGATTGTACGCGTTCTGGTGGTTTTGGGTGGAACTGGCTGTGCAACTACCCGGGCTCCCACAGAAGCTGTACCACCCACAACACGTTTCTGACGCTTTGCAGCTGGCTTGTGAGCTGTTGAAGCCTTGCGCTTACCCTTTTGGGATAATTTTATAAGCTTTTTGGTGTTGTTGATGAGCTGCTGGTGTTGTTTCTTGGCCTGCTTTGCAGCGTCATCTTTTCTCTTCTCCTCCGCCCGTTTCTCCCGCTCTACACGCCTCACAGCTTTGAGTTGAAGATCACAATCGCGAGCTGCCTTCTTGATCTCGGCTTGCTTGGCTTTTTGAAGCTTTTCAAGCTCGGCTTGTTGTTGTGAAGCCCGACGATCGCGAGCTCGTTGTACACTCCTGGGCGACCACAATTTGGCTCCCCCATGATAAACCTCGTCCTCATCAAGCTGGAGGGTGTAGCTCTGCTTTGGTCGCCTCTCCTTGATGGCCAGGGACCGCTTGAGGCCCCGGATTTCACCGTGGAGGAGTTGATTTTGAGCTGCAATGTGGTGTAAACTTCGTTGAAGCTTCTTGACGTCTTTACTGCTCTGATCCTTCACCTCACGGCGTACAATTGACTTGAGCTTGAGCCAATCCTCACCGGAGAGGACTGACTGACTGCTGTCAGAATCTGAAGCCTCCTTGGCAAACTTCTTGAGTACAGCGTCTGGGTTGGGTGGGTATATACCCGTGGCTTCAAAAGACCTCTTGATGAGTGGAGGTTTGAATACGCTGTTCNCGCTGTTCCAGGAGCTCCAGAAGAGCGGGAAGAAGTCTCCTTTGGTCAAATTGAGTAACCCCTGACTGTCCTGGAGGTATCCGGACAGCTCATTTGAGTAAGCTTGTGCAAGGGGTTTGAACATCACCACATCAAGTGGCTGAAGCGTATGGGTAGCATGAGGCGGAAATACAAACAACAGGATCTTGTGTTCGTGGCAAAACTCAATAAACTCCATGGTTACATGGGATCCGTGGCCGTCAAGGAGTAGTAATCGATACCCAGTCAAAGCGTGTCGTCTAGTCTCCCGTTCGAACACCCCTTTGAGCCAAGCTAACCCAATATCGTTGTTGCTCCAGCCGGAGGGAGATGAGGTTACAAAGACTGAGTGCTCCCCTGCTTGTATAGCTTCAACCCAGCTTGATTGAACAGCTCCGTTGGCTCCCTGGAAGATGAGTGTAGGACTTAGAGGTTTGCCATCCGAACAAATACAAGCCACCACTGTTATCCACTCGCTGTTGCCGTCTTCAAGTACTTGCCTTTTCCCCTTTTGCTCCCAAAGCGTCTTATTGAATATACGCTTTGTTCCCCCAACCCGGCCGAGTTGAAACCCCTCCGAGTTGAAACCCCTTTTCGTCCATATTGAATATATGGAGCGGCTGTATATCGTACTCCTCCATCTTTTCAAGGAGAAGCTTGAAATACAAGTTTTATTTGGCTCCGGAATCAGCTTTAGTCCGTTCCTTGGTCATGCCTTTGGTGTAGCGTGAGATGAGATACTTGGGATGGCGGTGGATAAACCGGGTAACCCAGCTTCTGGAGACCGGTTTGCCAGCCAGCTGGCTGGCAAACTGTTGTATCATTACTCTTGAAGGAGGCAAACTTCGCTCATGAAGCGTTTTGATATATTGTACAAGCTCAGCTTCGTGTTCTGGGTGGAGTACTTGGTGCGCAGCGTTGCGGGTTGTTGAAAGCCCTTGGTGCCTTCGAGCCAGCGTGCTACGCTCAACACCGTACTTGGCAGCAACTTTGCCGTACGAGAAATCATCTCCTGGTTCGCGCGATTCGATTTCTTCAATTGCTTTTTGAATCGGATCCATATTGGTGGAGTTGTGTGGTGTTGAAGTTTTGTTGTTGTTGGGGTGAGGTGGGGCGTTGCGCGAACCCGGGCGTTACGCGAACCTCTACTGTAGTGTATACTGACGGCCACGGTACAGGCCTACAGTGGCAGCTAGCCATACAAAATACCCTAAATCTCCCACACAAAATAACGTATACGACGGTCTGAATATTAGCAGGGCTTTGCCGCGCCTACGTAGCTCCAATGCCGCCAAGAAATCTAGTGGCTGCTCACCACCGTGCTGCTCACTACCATACTACTACTCATACTATCCAACTCCACCATAAACTCTTCCTCTGTTATGCAGCCACCACTTACTACCTCGCTTTGTACGCTCCTCAGCATCCGCAGAACCCAGCGTCGCCTCATTTCTGGAGTATATACAGAGAAAGTACGCGGAGGAGTTTAACTTTATCGCAAGCGAGCGGCGGCTGCGGTGCTGCTGCTGCCATATACTCAACCTAAGCGCTCAATTAGTAATTTGGGGCAAAGACCGTAGTACGTACGATAATGACGCCGCTCACCTTGAGGAAGAGAAGAAGTACATAGATGAGTAGCGCAAACACAGTCTTATGAGCGTCCTCTTTGACGTGATTGCGTCTATCTGCACGCCTCAAACTCGACAACTACCAGATCGCCTACAGCGCGAGGAGGCAGAGTCTCTAGGTGTTATACCTTACATCCGGCAGCTTCTTAAGCCTGTCAAGACGCGTTGGAATAGCTATTTTGGCACGTTTGTGGGCGCAGCTGAGCTACATGGCCCTATCGATAGTTATATTGAGTGTAAACTTGAGGAGCATAGTGCTGCAACAGCACCCCCACGATACTGGAAGAATCGCGAGCAGCTCCCTGCTGCGCAGCCACGACTATACATACGGGAAGGCGGTCTAAGCGGTAAAGACCGGGCGACAATAACAGAGTACATTCGACTCCTTGAACCATTTGCCGAAGCTACACGGCTACTTGGAGGTCATGGCCGTTACGGCCGCCACGGCGCTATTTGGGAAGTTTTAGTAACCTTTGAATGGCTTCTTGACCAGCTTGAGGCTCTCAAAGACGGTCTTAAGGATGTGAATTACGAAGATCCTAACGCACCTGAAGATCATCTTGTTACGAACTTTAACCTTGCGCACTGTAAGCTTGCTGAGTACTACGCAAAATTTGACGACGCGGCCGTCTACTACACTGCTACGATACTACACCCGCACTACAAGCACCACCTCTCAGCGCTCTGGAAGGTACCCGACACCCATGTTACTGCCCGTGACGGTGTTCACTATCGCGACGGCTGGCTTGACAATAATCACCGAGCATTCCTGCGCACGTGGCAGGGGCGAGAGGATGCTGCAGCTATTCCAGCTCAGACAGTGACGCCGCCGCGTAAGAAGTCCCGGCTAGGATTGTCAACATCGCGATCAGCTTTTCTGCAGTCGTCTATCGAGCAAAGTATGCGGCAGGTAGAGGCAAGCCTTGCGGAGGATGAGTACGAGATTTGGAAGCGGCAGCCAGCGTTAGCTGAAGAGGGCTGGCTGTCTCTTAATCCGCTTCTATACTGGGAGTCAGTTGCTGGGCAATTCCCTATACTCTCAAGGTTTGCTATCGACGTTCTAACAATACCAGCGGCAGCGGCAGACTGTGAGCTGACTTTCAGCGAGCTTGGCGACATATTAGGTACACGGGGACTCCATATGAAGCCAGAGCTTATTTCAGCTTTGCAGAGTTTAAAGAGCTGGAAAAGGCTTGGTATACAACCAACGACTACATCGGCTCTAGGGTTAGCGCGGACACTATCGGAAGAAGAAATCTCAAAAATACAGGAGCGATTATCTTAGTTTGACATCAGGTAACTCAGTTCAGTCAGTTCAGTCAGCCCGCAGGCGGTGACGACGTCAGTTCAGTCAGTCCGGAGCTCTCTGGACTGACTGAATTGACTGATAGCAACTCTGGTATAGTCCAGTGCTGCGGGAACTGGTACAACAGCAGTTGAATATCCTGCAAGATGAGGGGCTGAAAATACTTGTCACGTCACGATTACCCAGACATGAACCAGCAATGACCATATGGTGCGATTATCACCCGCAAGACTCACCTCTCAAGGTTTTTTTTAGCGCTGCTCTAAATGACAGAAAAAGGATGTTTGCATTACTTGCAAGAAGACACTCCTTGTCAGCAGTGGTAAGTACGGTCCGGCCTAGAAAATACCCAGATGAAATACGAGCCATGACAATAACACTATCTAATTCCATAATCAGCGATTTGGCAGGCACTTGAAATGCCCCAAAGTAACACACTCTGACGCTCGATGGCATGTCAGACGATGCCATGGCAGAATACCTAGCATGGCGATCTAGGATTCATGACCTTGGAGGATCCATCAGAACCTCGTCATCGTCGTTCGGGCTCGCCTTTAAAAATACTGTGCACGATAAAAAAGGTCATGATTGGATACAAAACATCGCACGTTATGTCGACGGAAGCATTCTGCAAGCAAAGCTTGGCGTTGACAGAATTCACAGTCTGCCTTCCCCGAGGCCCTCGATCTCATGCCAAAACGTATATCGAGAAATGTCCAAGCTCATTTCAACACCACGATCAAAATGATCAAGCAGCAATCGGCTGACAGCTGTTCGGTAGCTCTCAAGACTATTGCAGCAGTGGGTCGGAAAGGAGATGCGGTTCGAAGTTTGCCCTTATCCCGCCTTGCTAACCTACTGCGAGAGCGAACTCGCAATCCACCATTGCAGCGTGTCACCACCTTTTCTGGTTATTTGTGAACGATGAATACAACAAGGACTTGATTTGGGCGTATGCACAATTGCGGATGTCCAAAGCCCCTAAGTCGCATACGTTTGAGTCACCGTTACCTCGGCAGTTGTCAGCTTTTCAATCATCAATACCAAGCTCTAGGGGCGAGTCATCACATTCTGTCAAGGGGCTGGGATTGGTCTTTTCTGCATCGCCAATAATTTCACCGCCGGAAGAGACGGGTCTGGACTACTAGTAGACAAGGTAGAGTTGTTCAAATTTTTGTAAAGTAGACGTCATTGCGAGCTACGGCAGATACAAAATGCCTTAAGGTGCAAAGAGGCTTGCTTGAGCATACAAAACACATGTTTAATTGTCATATGACGATTTGCAAAACAATACTTCTATGTCAGAAGTCAATAGCGCGATTTATAGCCCTAACGTGCCTCGGAGTTCTCTTCACATGATTTTTACGGAACTATAATGCGCTGGCGCAATCTCAATTGAGTTGCGGAGACTTCGGACGGCAGTAGTGCAGTAGACATTCTAGCCCAGCGTACGAATAGTTTGACACGTATGTTGGCAACGTCGAGCTATTTCATTCTACATAGGGGCGCATGTAAGAAGTGACATGCATCTCAATCCTTGAGCCGGAAGAGTTAGCTGGAACGGTCCGTAATCTTTGTACTAAAGGCATCCAGGTGCTGTAGAGAAGTACACCTTTGGACATGTACGATTGTCATTGTGAAACCGCCATGTCGCCTCCAGTTTACTATATGTGCTTATATTCTATCACTTTCACAGCATCTCTCTGTTTTTTTGCCTGTCTAGAAATCTAGCTAATTTTCATGGCATGGCTTAGAGATAACATAGTCAGACCCAGTTCATGGCAGCAAATCAGGTGACAGTTGTGACATGTAATTCTCTATCTCACTCTATGTAAAATTTCTTGCAAGGAGTTGTGTCCGTCTCCATTATCGAGCCTGGTAAGCTGCTGCTAATTGTCCGAAGGCGTTGCCAAGTCTTGTAGCTCAGATGGCGAATATCAAGGGCACCGGTCCGCCGAAAGCACCAAGGCTCGTTTGCCTCTTGTAATAAGAGACCATGAGCTTCAAACCAGACTTCTTCCGCCATGGTATCTGTTTCGACCTTGTTGGAGCGTTCTGTCAATGCAAGCACAGCAAATATCATTTCAAGGTCGTCCAAACTCGAGACCAGATCGGGAAACGCGTCGATCTCATCAGTCTTGTCGAATGCGTGGGGAATCTCCAAAGACCGTGAGTGGGGTTGATTTTGGCTTAGACGGCCTACGTGTATAAATTCTTGCATCGCAATTTTATTACTTTTCAAGGTTGGCTTATTTTCACGTCGTTCATCAGGCGACGTCTGCGAGTTTTGCTGTGCATTGGAATACTGCGTTCCTTGGCTTGAACTAGGTATACGAGGCGTGTATTCCATTCGTAGCGACGATGAAGTCCTTGGCCTAAGCAGGGGGCGAGGGGTTTGAGCAGCGTCTAAAGATCCAAGTACGTCTGGCTGCGAGCCCGTACGTGTCGCCGTACTTGAATGACGCCGCCTCTCGCTTGACAAGTCCAATTCTCTTGTCATATTGCTAGCGCTTTCCGAACGTTTTGTCGGCAGTCCTGGTCGAATGCCTTGCTCACCAATGTCAAACCAGATCCTATCGCCAGCATGATCTCGAATAATGTAGCTTCTTTTCCATCGAGCCGATCTTCTCGGGATCAATATCGCCCCTTGCATAGAGGTCCAAGACCAGGTTGGGTTTATGTTCAACTCCGAAGGCCGTTTGCTGGTTGTGCAGTCCACAACTCTTTAAGCCAACTGCTTCTCAAGAGCTCCCTCCCACATTCCAGCAACATACTCTTCGCGTTTTATTTCTCGAAGCCGTTTTACCGCACCCCAAATTGCCATACGTTTTTTCGGTCTGGTCAGTAAGGTCAAGACTCGTGTAGTTTCTGATTGTTGATCTCCATAGGTCATCGAGCGAGTCGTCATTGATCCCAGAAAGCAGTGTCGTACCTTTGTACTCTCCTGTAGACGCCCACGCCAATGGCGATCCCTTGCCGACTGCTGGCCTAAAGGCAAAGGCAACCCAGCCGGAAGAGTTTCGCAAGCGCTCATCTCTGTACAATCCCAGAAGATCTGATGTTTGCTAAAATTTAAGACCCTGGGTTCAAGCATACGCTCTGAAGACTGTTAGGCAAGCGTGCAGAGTTTCTTAGAGACACTGACCTTGATAAACCTAACAGCGTTTGTACAATGGCTTCTCAAGAAGGCCTTGATCCCATAGATCGCTAAGTACAACTACCCACCGTCACTTACCCAGGATATGAGGCACGTCATCGAGGTCCAGAGTAGCTGGCATGACGTCCCGTACCTCTCTTTGGCGAAAGAGACCTCCAGCACCATCCTCCGAATCGGCAGCAGCTGTCACGGGCAAGTGTATCATATATCTCCCTCTATCCCGGAGTATGCGGAGGTGGGCTATATACAGGGTCAGAGCCAAGGCGCTATGCCCAACAGGGTGAGGCCCGGCAGAGCCACAACAGCAGCGATGTTTCAGAATGAGTTTCTGTATACTTGTTCCATCCGAGAGCTTTCGTGCTTCCAGTCGTCAGCTTCTCCTTGCTACACAGTTGTCAGCACGGCCTATCAGGAAGAACGACAATACTACCATGATGCAGACTGAATCAACCAGGGCAATGTCAGCTTCCACTATCCCTTTGGCGTTATAATGAGAGCTTACGAGAATCAATCCAAATGTAGTCAACTTCGAGGAACCACGCCATCTCAATGGCCTGCTTGAAATTATTGGACAATTTACGCCACGGCAGACCGACAAGCATGAACTCTTCGAGAGTACTAGAGTTCAGAGTCACCAATGGAGCTTTACTCCAACAGTGACCCAGGGTGACGTAAGGTCCCTTGAATTTGTTAAGCTTGGTATTGAATACCCGCAGGCGATCCCCTGTACGTTTGCCGCCGATATGTAGTAGTCGTATGGGGATGAACTTGCTCGCCGAGCCAGCGCGCTTAGGACAGTATTTTTTTTCTAATACCACAAGCCCTAATTCAGTCCTTGATGTTCTGACCACCATTGAACGCAAGATTTGTGCTCGCTCCAAGCTCAGCAGCAGAAAATAAACCATCAACCTCTTCTTCGAGGAAACAGTAGAAAACTCGTTCCGGTATTCCGAAGGTTCGTGGGTTTCCCTCGTGATGCTCGTTGTTCTTATCATTGAGTTTCCTCGGTACAATTTGAAAAGTGATTAATACTTCGTTTTTATTCTCTCAGGTACGCCCCGAGCTATAAGTACCCCATCGGTGTAAAGATACGACCAAACCTTGACCTGGCTGTAGGTTGTCGACTCTTGCCACGTCCTCATGCAGAAAGCGCTTTAATCTAGTATTCTAGTGCTCACATCTGTGTAGGAGCGAGCGATGCATTAGAACATCTTCATACAGAAGACTACAGAAGGTACAGCCTCGGCGAGCAGAGCTCGTAAGGGACGATGCGCTTGGGTGGTGATAACCCCATGAGTTCTTCGCCCTCAAAACATTCACATAGCAGAAGTCGCAGAAACCAGGTGTGTATGCCATTTTTGGAGTCCACCATTCGGATCAAATGAAGAGTTATGGCGATGCGTGAAAGGTGCGGAGAGAACGAGCTCCCGCTCAGGATTGCCAGTAGGTAAGCGACTCGGAGCCTTGCCGACGTAGCTCCGGCTGGAGACGGGTTGCAATCTGCTCATTTCAGGTGTCTAAATACATATTTCAGGCCAGATTTTAATCTAAAATATGCAAGCCATGAGTAGGGGGGCGTTAGAGAAAGTGTTGACATCGTTCGTGGCGTCTCAGAAATATTAGTAGACTGTGCTGAGGTGCTAGCAATCATCGACAACTTTTGGAGGAACTATAGAAATTAACAATAGTTCTATATCACATTTCAAAGCTTCGAGGACTTGATCAACTTCGCCATTATGTTAAATACCTATAGGCTATGTCTATATCGCTAGTTGCTGGCAGCACAGCAATACGAGTGAGCGCAGCTTGAGCCACTATTAATGTCGAATGACCAGCTTCAAGCTTGTTCCGACATGGTGAAACATTACGTTCATCCACGTGTATGACGTGGGCAGCGCGTCTTCCGCGGCTTTGACTACCGAGACGAGTGCAGTCGGCCCCCACGCTAAGCGCTTGCTAGCTCGGTTCCAACAGACGCCACCAACACTCGCTAGTGCGACGTTATGTTGTGATTTGTGCTGTATGTCAGATCAGCACATAGGCTTCATTCTTAGCAACCTCATTTGCCTGTATTTGCAGGCAAGGGTTTCACACGGCTACAGCAAACAGTAATGGGACAGCAACTTGTAGTAAGCATGCAAGAGACAGTATACAAGACACTGTTAGCAGGTATACATTCCTTTCCATGCTTTGCTTAAATTACTGTATGAGTCTATAATGATCTTAAGCACGATTTTTGTATACAACTATAGGACTTTTAGAAACAAGTTTGCCCGCCTGCTCTGCCTCGAAGCAATCATCTAACTTCGAACGTGTTCTCTGCGCTGGTTATCTATCAGTGGTATTTTGGTAATTATCTAGTTGATGGAACTTACTCGTTGGTGGAATGCATGGCTACTCTAGTAATGAGAGTCTGGTGTCCATGATCCTCAAGTAAGGAGGAGTCGTCATAACATCGATCTTACGGGTGCGTCGCACTTCAAGGGCATCTTTGCCAAGGTATCGCTCTGAGCGGAAGCTACAATATTGGCGGACAAAATTTTAGCGGATGCCTGACTTCCAGAGTATTCCCATGATACATAGTCGAAAACAAGAAATTACCCACCTCCAACTGATGTTGGCCTGGACAACATTCTGAATGCCAGCAATGTACCGGCGGACCTCACCGTCGATGTCTGCACCCCAACTGGGCAGATGATGGATGGCTTGATCCCATTGAATGTAACGCTGCTCAAGCAGGGAACCCAATATATCAAAAGCTTCTTGCGCTGAGTGCCCGGCTAGCCGGCAGACAGCGGTCATGTTGAAAGGACATCCCTCGCACTATGTATCTTAAAGGTCAGGGTAGTGTCTTGATGACTTATACACGTGTCTTCAGGCCAAGGCTTACCTCTTCTTTGCGGTACGAGAGTATGTCATTAGATCTGGTGCACATACGATTAGTGTCATAGAATGACATGGAAGAATAATCAAAGCGGCGTACAGAATAACGAAGTCAGCACCGAGGCGCTCTAGTGTTTGAATCACGGGGTCCTCAAAGACCTCATCTGGAAGCACAATCCCATGCGCGTACTCAACGAGATGGTAGAGTGGCGCGACGCCAACCGATAGCTGCCGTGTCGATAGCATCTCCTTTAGGGACGGGATGTGATTGGTGGTGAAGTGCCTGACGTGGTGCGCTACACCTAGCGTGTAGTGCTGCATAGCACGAACAAATCGTCTCTGGGTACCGTAGGAGGATCCTTTTTCGAACCGTTTGTAGACGTCGTCATGTGCCTTAACGATAGGGAGCTTGTATCCGATGAAGGGACTGCCCGTCATGTTGGCCATGAGGCTATCGAGAACACGTTCAGATATTAAAAGGTCGGTCCTTAGCTCGCCTGAGTCGAATACTGTGGTATTATCCACCGTCAGTGGGAAAAGAGGTTATACCTGAAACATAGCAAATTGTTATCGCTATTGGAATGAAAGCTCACAGTCGTCGAACGGAAAGACCCAATTCCCCCAGTCGCATAAAGTCTTCAGCCTGTCTGGAGGTGCGTCTGGTGCTGCGATAGAAATGAAAAAAGAGAAATCGCAGGCGTTGACCTTTTTGCTCATACTGGGAGCGAAGTCGCATGTTCTGATCGGTGCGGTTAGGGTGCAATGTTGGATCCAGGTATATGACAACGGTAATTACTGACTTTGCAAGCCATTGCTCTGACGCAAGTTTAGCAGCTTGGTACCCATTATTTGACCTAGGTTCTTGGGTCAAGAAGCACTTGTATAAGTCAGGGATAGTGACAATGGTTCTCTCTTCCATAGCTGCGGTTATGACTTGAACTGATGTAGCGTGATAGCAATAAATGAAGATTTGTCATAAAGCTAGAATAATGAGTAAATCGAGAGTCAAGCGAGAGGCATAAGTCAAGATAAACTGACATGGAAGGAGACAAGTGTATAAAGCAGCTAGTTTAAGTCAACAGCGAAATCGATCTGACGGAGAAACAACTCACACGCTGCGTTGTGGAAACATGATAGAATCAGTAGCGCATCCTGCAAGAGAGTTAGCGAGTCTAAGTTTCCATTAGTGGTTTACTTCAGTGTAACCATTTATCTACTTTTGTGTATCAATAAGAAAGTGTAAGCACTTATGCATGGTGATCTCGAATTGTACGGAAAAGTAAGAAAATTCATGCAATATCTAAGCTTACAGGTGTCAACTAGTATGATCGGCGTGTGGATCTATATAAACGTAGTCCCAGATAGGGATGGCTTTTGGCCAAGAAGTGGTACCTAGTCAAATCAAGACATGAATACGAGATTTTTGGAGCACTAAGGAGTCTTAATTCTTGGCGATATTATCACAAAACCCCGATGCATACTAATAGTGTCTCCCTTGATAATTGAGAACCCCTTGTTATCTTCAATCCGGGCCAGCGCAAAGTGTAAATCTCGCTGCCTAGTTTCTCACACAAATTTTTCAAGTTCGCTTCCGACTCTTACTCCTTCTCCTTGAATGCTAGTGTGCATTTCTGTGTAGCGCATTCGAACGAGCAATAGTGGTATATACTAGAAACACAAACATCAGCTTCAAATCTTCGGGTACAACTTTTCAACCGCACTCAGGAGAGACATGGTTAGCCGCAAATATTCTAACGCTGTGGCTGAGGATCTCCGAACTGCTGGAAATTATTCTTTTCACTGGACAAAAGAACACATTCCTAAGGAAAAAACTGATCCTCTTCGCTTCGAGCACGATGAGCTGGGTGCCGCTACTATCAACATCATTCAAAAGATCCACCAGCGTGAGCAGGAAGCCCACAAGCAACGGGGAGAACGGATAGAACAACTCGACATGTTCGCGACACTCAAAGCCAACCGGCATCATGATGAGACACTCGAGAAATTCTGGAAACAGGTTAACACCGTGCCTGATTGGGTCAACTGGGAGCAACTTGAACGTGGGCAGCGCTTTTTCTATCGCTACGCATTGGGAAACATCGTTGGCTTCGCGCTCCAGGGATTTGTTGGCGAGAATTCGGCTTCAACAAGTGTGGTTGAGGTGTTGCTGCGAACAGGCGGCTTCAGTACGCGATCGTTACGGAGGCGGCTATTGGAGACGTTCCAGCTCGTGCTTGAGGTGACACATTCATTGGATTTCATCAAACCCGGCGGCAAGGGTCACGAGACTACAGTACGTGTGCGTTTGTTGCACTCGATGGTCCAACAGCGTATGCTACGTGTGGCTGAGGTCAAAGGCCCCTCTTACTATGACACCAGCACCCACGGCGTACCCATGAACACGCTTGACTCGATCCATGCCCTCGCCACTTTCAGTTGTAACCACGCTTGGCAGCAGCTACCGCATATGGGCATCCGCCCACCTCAACAAGAGGTCGATGACTACATTGCGCTTTGGAGATATGTCGGTTACGTCATGGGTATCCCAACCGACTTCTTTGCAACAACATCTCAGGCCAAGGCTATCATGGAGTCTCTGAGCTACAACGAGCTGCGCATTACGCCATCATCACTCGTCGTCGGACACAACTTCGTCGAGGCCCTCAAAGACCTTCCACCCGTCAACATATCAGCTGGCTTTATCCAAGCCGGCAGCCGCCGCCTCAACGGAGATGACATCTGTGATCAGCTGGGCATGGGCCACTCAGGTTGGTATCATTACGCTTGTTTCACTGGTCACTGCTGGCTTATAGTTAGCCTTGTGACTGCCCAGCGCTGGATCCCATCGTTTGAGGCTTGGTCTATCCAGTTTTGCCGCAAGATCTTGCATAATTCAATTATTCACTCCAAGTATGGTCTTAATGGTGGCTCTTTACTCGATTTCAAGTACGTTCCGGATGGTCAAATCACGGGGTGTGAGAAGAACGATCGCCTCGATGGTGATCATATGTGGTTTTACGAACGCCCACTTGAGCTACTCTACTTTATCGTTTTCTGTGGTGGATGCCTCTCCATGATCGGCAGCGCAATCATCGTGGCCTGTCTTTTGCTGGGTTTTGTGCCCTATAGTCATACTTGGGAGTAAGCAAGCGTGCTTGCTTGCTTGATACGCTTGATTGCTTCCTACACTATTTTACCCAGCCCTCTTGGTGGCACACCGCCGCACGGAGCACACAGTATGCACAGCGATGTAAGTAATTTCACTCCGCCCGGCGTTCTCTCTAAATTCCATACCCCAAAACTCGTAACGTTAATGTATAACGAGTTTGCTAGTCTGCTAAAACCCCATTAACTTTTACTATTAATCTCCGTATAAGTAATAAGGTTACAGCGATCGGATGGCTCGGAAGCTCTACCCCGCACACAACAGAGAGCATGAGAAGAGAACCTTGTACACACGTAGATAGGCTGTTGTGGCACAATGCACAAACCCAAAGAAGCAACAGGAAAGGTGGTCAAAACAAGTAGTATATCATGATGATCGAGGTGGTGAGGATACCAGCCTTGGACTAAGTACAGGTCCATGCCAAGGCGCCTTCGGCCTAGTCACGTGAGGCCATGACATAGGCAAGAAGAAGAAGAAGAATTTTGAATACACACACCTGTCTTTTGGCAAACCTTCTGCATTCGTGCAAACCCTCTTTAGCCCCGCGCGCACATGCTTCGTACCTTGCTGTTTTGCCAAGAACTCCGAACAGGCAATCTACTGGGCTAGAGACCTAGTTTTCCAAACCTCTACCATGAAAGAGTCCCACGTAGCTCAAAACAAGCTACTATAGCTACTTGACGTCTTTCGGAACTATACCAAAACCAGCAAAGTGGCTAACCAATTTACAGAAAAAGCTATCTGCCAAGCTAGCTTACCACTCTGCCACGCTCGCAAGCGCCTCCCAACAAGCAACAAAAACGTTTAAACAAGTGACCAATCTAGCTTCTAACAAGACACAACCAAAAGCTACACAACCAGCTCAAAAACCAACCCAAACCTCCTACGCTACAATTGCAGCAAACAACGCAAACCAGGCCTGGACAACAGTCCAGCCAAGGAAGAAACCAGCACAACCAGCCAAAAAACCAATATCTTACTACTAGACGCTGGTAACACTAGAAGAGGGCCAAACAATTAGCCCTCTACTAGTAAAAAATAAGATCAATCAAGCCTTCCAGAAGGCAGGCATTGCTGACCCGGTTATCCAGCGGGTAGCAACAAGTAAAAGAAACAACCTTATCCTTACAACTACCGAAGGATACTCAGGAGAATTTCCTCTAAAGCAAGTCAACATCTGGCAGAGCTAACTTCCAATTAAGAAAGCTCAGCCGCTAGAGTCCTGGATTAAACTTGTTGTACACGGAGTACCCACAACTTTTGACGAGGCGGAAAACCTCCAAGTACTCCACACAGAAATCCCAACGTATAACAAGAACCAAACAATCGTTAGGAACCCCTACTGGCTAACTAAAAGCTGAAAAAGTAAGCAAACAAGCTCTATTGTCATTGCTTTCAAATCCGAAGAAGAAGCGAAGAAGATTGGCAATAGAATAACAATTCTTGGCGAATCTCTTCGGGTTGAGAAATACCGCCAAATCCCACCAACTTCCCAATGCAGTAAGTGCCAAGGATTTGGACACAACTTTAGCAGGTGTAAAAACCTAGCTAGCTGCTAGCTTTGTGCCGAAAACCACCTTACCACTCAGCACTCCTGCAGCACTTGCAAAGTAAAGGGAAAGGCTTGTAACCACACGCTCCCAAAATGCAAGAACTGCAAGCAAACCCATTTTGCTAACAGCAAAGACTGTAAGGTATTTCTATCTAATAAATAATGGTAGAAAACCTTAAAGTACTACAAGCAAACTTAAACGAAAATCCACACGCTACAGAATCAACACTACAACTAGCAATCGAGCTTAAAGTTGATATTATTGCAATCCAAGAGCCATGGAGCGCCCCTTCTAGCAGCAATAACTACGAATCCCCAAGGTCAATAGCCCACCAAAGCTTCTACCAAATCTTTCCAAAAGCAGATCCAAATCTCCGCCCAAGAGCTCTATTTTATATATCTAGATCTCTAACAGCAGAGGTTAACCAGCTAGAGGAAATAGCCGATCCCGACGCTATTGCTATCACAATACAAGAAGGACACTTAAAATTCAACATCTACAACGTGTATAACCAAAAAAACGAAGAAAATATAAAAACCTTTGAACGAATACTCGCACACACCCAGCTACCAACATCTACCCTCCTACTAATGGGTGCCAACGAGCACCACCCTTGGTGGGACCCAGGGAGCAAGACTACCCCTGGCGGCCAACAACTAGCAGAGTGGATAGAAGACCAGAAACTTAGCCTTCTCAACACGCCAGGAACTACAACTTTCTTAAGACCCAACTTATCTAGAGAAAAAAACGCTAGATCTATCTATTGCTACACCAGATCTAGAAGACAAAGTAAAAGACTGGCAAACCACAACAGAAACCGGGTCTGATCACCACGGGATACTCTTCTCAATCCAGACAACAAAGAATCTAGTTAGCAACCCCGCCAACCAAATGAAATACAACACTAAAAGATCAGACTAGGACTTATTTAGAGAAGAGCTGGGCAAAGATATCTAGAACAATGCGGCTCTCCAATCCCTAGATCAGATCAACCAACCAAGAAGAGAAGACTCAAGAAATCTACTCCTGGATCAAGACAATGAGCTTAAGCTGTAACTAGAAGCAATTGGCACAGCAATTACTCTAGTAATCCAACAAGCTGCAGACAAAGCAATTCCACAACTGAAGCAAGGGCTCAAAGCAAAGCCCTGGTGAAACCAGGAGTTAACAAAGCTAAGAAAAAATGTATCTTACTGCCAAAGGATATTCGTGCAACAACTTCAAGCTACTTCTATAGAGGAAGCCTATCTCTTCATAAGAGACCTCCTCCTAGCACGAAATACGTACCAAACAGCAATTAAGAAAGCTAAAAGAGAGTACGGGAATAACTTCCTAGAAAAAGAAGACCCAAAATCTATCTTCAAAGCTATGGACTATACTAAGGAAAAGAGAGTAGAAAGAATCCCACCTATCCAAGGAGAGACGCTAAAAACCTCTTTTAAAGGAAAGTGCAAAGCCTTTCGAAAAGCACTATTTCCTCCGCCCCCAAGTACAGTACCACCAAGCTTCAATAGCTACCAAGAGAAAGAGTGGGAGTGGCCAGCGCTATCAATAACTGAACTAGAATACAGAGGGGCCTTTCAAAAGTCTCTGCCCACCTTGGCGAGCAGGGGTGTCAGCCGCTATCCAGATTTGGAAACATCTCCGATATACTGTAATCTCTATACTTGGGAACAAGCAAGCCAAGCGCCTCTCTATAAACCTTCACCAATTAAGTGCAAGCCAAGCGGGCTCCTCTAAATTAGCAACCAAGCGTAACAAGCAAGCAAGCAAGCACGCTTGCTTGTTCCCAAGTATGTCTAAAAGTACGCTTACCGGGCAGACGTTTATCACAGGAAACTCATATCAGCTGCACTACCACAACCGAGCCTCAGCCAACCGTCTCTTCTCAAAGCTCTACTCAGTCTGCCCTATGGTCAACCCACATACGGAATCACATCCAAACGTCGCTGGAGAAGAGCTAGCAGGAGCAATTCTAACAGCAAGCCGTCAAACCCGACATATTCTAGCAAGGCCTATAGGACGTAATTACTCTACTCAGAACAGCTGGCCTAGGGAAACCAGTCGAACGGTAAATCACCATAATGGCACTCCCCGGCTACCTACGCCACAGATAAAACCGACCCGTCCATACACCAATCCGCAGGATAGGCAGTAACCAGACTAAAGAATCGCATATAACGGCGCGCCAGCTCTACTTCTTGTAGATCAAATCCAGCACTAAAAGCAAAAAGGCTATACTACATAAACAGTCTTTCTAGATGTTTAAGGAGCGTTCGACCACGTTTCTCACAATCAGTTCCTAGATACACTAAAAGACTAGGCCTACCTATAGTATAAATCTACTTTTGCGCAATTATATCACGTTTTGTTGAGGCGTTACAGCTGCAATACTCATGAAGCTGTTGTGTTGTGGGTGGGGCGTTGACTGACCCGGGGCGTTGATTGACCCGCTACTGTACAGTAAGGCCAGGGTAGCAATCTCGCATGCTCACCCAGTATTTGATAGGGTTATCCGCGTGTTCTGTACCTCTCTTGGCTGCTGGCTCGCTGCGCTTCCGCCTCTTAAACTCATCCTCGTCAGCGGTAAGGCTGCTAGCAGTACTAGGGTTGAGTATGCTATCGATCGCGTCGTCTGTATTGCTTGGGATCACTGTAGATGGCCTTACCGCGCGCAGTGAGGCGTTGTACTACACCCAGAGCGCCTGAAAACTAGCGTTATTGGCCTCTAATCAGTCGAGCTTCTTAGCCCACGCCTTATCGCAGTAGTACCTGTACATTGGATGGAATACTGTAGCAGCGTAGTACGCGGGTAAGCCGTCCAGCTTAGAGTAGTAGTCATTAGCCTTCTGCCAAGCTGCGCGCAAGTTGATTGCAATGTGATCTTCAGGCGACTCATCGTGCTCGTAGTAGGTAAGGAGGTATTCGAATATTGGAATTATCTCAGCAATAGCCCCAAAGTTGCCGCTTTTTCCGTGCCCTTCAAGGCGCTTTGTAGCCGTCTTGAGCAGTTTTAAAATATCTATGTAGTCTGTAATTACTGCCCAATCAGCACCTGTAAGGTTGTCTGATCGCATCCACAGCTGCGCAACTGGCAGTTTGTTGCCAGAAATATGCGCAAACGCATCTTCCCTTTGGACCCACTGTATATGGTGAGTAGCGTAGGCGTTAACTGCGGACTGCAGCTTTACAGTACGCCAAGTGGGCCTTCGCGCCTCCACTCCTCTATGAAGTCGTGCTCGTTGGTGAGCTCTTGTACGCCGTTGTCAAATGAGGCGGCGCTGTCCTTGCCCCAGAGAAGCGTCTGGCCGATAAAGTTGAGTGTGTGAGGACCACAGCGGAGGCGTCAGATAGTGGCATTGAAGCCGTACTCTTGTGCTAATATTGCAACAGTACTGTCATTTTTAGTAGCATTATTAAGCGGCGTGTAGAAAGGTACTAGGAGTGTTTAAAACGGCTTTAGCTATCCCAACAAGTATCGAAGCTAGCTTGCCATCACCAGCGATACGGCTAAGCCAAACAAATCGAAAATACGCTCTGCGAGCTATACAACTAGCTCCAACCCATCCAATTACAAAAGCTATTGCAAGGCTACAAAAAACAACCCTTCAGCTATCAAAAAAGCCATACAAGAATAGACAACTACGGGCTATCACGAGCTCCATCCCATCTACCCAAGAGATAGAAGAAATCATCCCATACAAGTTCAGACCATGGAATTCTCTCAACTACAACACCTCTATATCAAAGAAATCGAAAGAAGAAGAGGCAGCCGCGCACAAAGATTATACCCAAACAATAGAGGACAACTCTATAGTAATCTACTCAGACGCCTCCACAACAAAAGACGGAGATGGGATAGGAGTAGGCCTAGCAGTCTACAACCCAAACCAAGAAGAAATATACGCAAGAAAAGAGAATATAGGTGACAACCAACTCGTCTATAATGGAGAGCTTGAAGGCATTACAATGGCCTTCGAGTACGCTGCTAAGACTGCCCGAAAAGACCAAAACATCCACGTTTACGCTGAAAACCAGGCCGCAATCTACAGGCTCCAAAGCCTATCAGATAAGCCCGGCCAGCAGTGGGTAATTCGGTGCTAAAAAGCAGCAAAAGCTATCCGTAACAAAAAAGCAAAGATCTTCTTGAAATGGGCTCCAGGCCACACAGACATAGAAGGAAACGAAAAAGCAGATTCCTTAGCAAAGGAAGCTACAAAACAAGCACCAAAAAAATCACAAACAAGCCTAGATTTTCTAGGTACTAAGATCAAACTCCTTCAACGAGATAGCCAAGCAGAAGAGTGGAGAAAGTATAGGGAAATAGCAAGAGAAAAGAAGACTAGCTACGGAGCTATCTTTGATCTAAAGCTCCAAAACCAACTAGCAATCCCAAGAGGCACGAAAAGAGAGATTTCAAGCTCTTTCTATTCTCTTAAGATAGGACACGGATACCTCAACTCCTATCTAAAGAGAGTAAATAGAAGAGAAACAGATCTTTGCAACTGTGGAAGACCACAAACAGCAGAGCATCTACTTCTATACTGCGGCTTCTACAGCGCAGAAAGAAACAAGCTTAAAACGACTAGGCCAAAAAATACTCAAACTCCCACTCTTACTCCACACTACGAGCGGCATAGAAGCTACTTTAGCTTTTATTACTAGCACGAAGATAGGAACAAGGAAGTGGTATCTAGGCCAAGAAGGCTAGACGAGAAGAAAAATAAGAAAAACAATAATAAAAGAAGAAAAACAACTGTGATTTTAGTACCATTTCCTTTCTCCTAAGAGAGCCCGCTGGAAGGCGGCCCAGCTGCCCTACATCTCTCCCTGTTACCAACCTGCTCTTTAGCACCAGGCATCTAGAAAGCTAGTAATAGCTTAGCTAGACAAAGGCCGAAGCACCATAGTCACGCAATACAGCATAAAGTACCAAATTGTAAATAAGCAGATAGTACGGCCTTTGGCCAAAGTCCTACATAGCCAACGGCTGATACAGGGCTATAATCGAATAATAATAGGGAGGCTGAGCAAGAGATCTTTAAAGAAAGAAGGAACGTTCCCTATGGCTTGCAATATACCTAACTGTACGCATTAGAGACTGTGGGCAGTCCAAATGATTAAAAGCCAGAAACATCCGAGCCGAGAGTACATTCGGGTTTGCAGCAGTCTGCATTAGGAGATCATGGCGTCTATCATATTGGTGACAGTAGGCCTCTTTCTCGGTAGAGAACGATTGGTGTTCAGGCTCTACTCTTAAATTGATAGAGGGCTTAGTCGTTAGAGGCTATTGGATTACTGCCAGGCGCTAGTGGAACGGGTTTTAGTGCTGCGCGGTACCCAAAACAGGTAATTTAGCGGTTTGTGTGGTGACAGAACAAGTGACAATTAGGATACTTGCCCGCTCTGCCAGATTTACTTTTGCTGTGCTGTCGACCGTTTCCCCGAACTGGTTATAGTTTTCTGGCGTCGAACAACTGAGCCTCAGCCACACGACTAACGCTTTACTACAATTAACAGCATTTTGAGCTGAAACAGAAAGCACCTCAGCAATGTCCTCTAAAACGCGGCGCGGGTCACGTCGCTTCTTAAGTCTGGCGATGCCCGTAATCCTCGCATGCTTCGCCTTTGCCTTCGTTCAAGTTCCTCTCCTCAACCACCGCACCTATGGCCAGTAATTTTTGCAATGCAGATCAAAAGACGAAAGCAAGACCGCGCCCTAAGAAGGATGCCAAAGCAAGAGCTAAAGCTTTCGTAACTGTTTGTCTGGACGCCACGAAGTTCTTCCGTCGAAAGCTTTCACATTACATAGGTATGTACTTTGTCTAAGGTTCCATGTGGTGAAATTATTGTCTCCTTAATTTCCAAGGTTTGAGAGCCGTGCTAGAACTATATTGTAGGTTTGTAACCTGTGAACATGATGATGGGACTGACACTTTCGTGACGTCTCTAATAGCCTAAAGCATCGTTCCTCACTAAACAATGATTAAAATCCGTGACATTTCTGTAATGATGTTGTGGTGAACAACATTAAGGTTCTCAGGGTGTGACGCGCCTGTGGCGTGAAAATCGCGATGCAAACAGACATGAACACATACGACTTCATGTGCTTCTTCCCTTTCTGAGTCCTCTGTCTGGTAGCACTGCACCATAAGCACACATTTTGTCGTTGTCGAATGATATAGAAAGAGGGGAAGTGGCACTGGGCTCGTGTGCGTGCAGCATGATGACACAGGGGTGAAGAAGAAGGAGAGTCCAGGTGGGTGGAACGTATCGCTATCAATCGAGGAAGTCAAACTTGATTGAATAACGATGGTGGCGGCTAGACTTTTCGACATGTTCGTTTTCCATGTGTCATTTGCTGCGAAAAAGAGTGATAATACAGAGTCCAATTCGCAAGAGAGGGTATAGTATGTCCACATCATGTGGGCTCTTCCATACCAAACTGGAATCATAAAGGCTCTGCTATACCTTTCGCGCGGATGTATCATCCCCAGCAGCAATCAACTCGCGACCCCATTGGAAGAGAGCAGCGGCCATGATAACCTTTTCGTCATGCCATCGCTTTCCGACGATTTGCATTCCGATCGGGAGGAGAGGGGGGGAAGAGGCGTCCTCGGCCGATCGAGGAGGAGAAGGCGTACCAAAGCCGCAAGGCACACTCATCGCGGGGTGACCTGTTACGTTGAAGGGACAAGTATTGTTGGTCACGCCAATGGTGGATTCCAGGCGTTTCAGAATCGTAGTAGAGTTAGCATTCTTGAGCTTGTCGTTGGACGAGGACGAGGAGCAGGAAGTCTGCGACGGGAGAGGCATCGTGACCGAGGGAGCACACGGCGTGACGAGGACGTCGACGTCTTCAAGCACGCGATCATACACCGCACGCAATTCGAAGACTTTGCGATGGGCTTTGGCTTCGATGCCCGATGTCACGTGGTCGTGGGTGAATTGGCTACTGAAGAGAATGTTGGCGAGAGCGGGGTTGGTAGCGGAGATGGACTCGAAGGTTTGTTGGGTCAGGGGCCAGCGGGGACGGAGGTGTGGCGGGGCAAAGCTCAAATGCCCGGCTGGGCTGCCTTGATACAGGTATTTCGACATGGATGGACGGCTGGCTGCTGTCCAGATGATTGGGGCTTCGCGGTGCATGGGGATCGAGATGGGGACGACTGTTGCACCTGCAGCTTCGAACGCTTTGGTCGCTGCCTCGATCACTGTCTGTTGGACCAGGGAGGAGACGCCGGGCATGGAGAAGGCTTCGGTCAAGAGTCCTACCCGCCATGCCCGGGCTGTCTCGGGCTGGACTTTGAGTTGCTCTTGGAAGTCCTCCAGCAGGCGTTGGTAAGGTTTCACGTTGTCCACCAGTGGAGATTCGGGCGACATGCGCGAATCCAATCCGTCGTAGCCTGCCATGACTTCCAGTAGGACCGCAATGTCCTTCAGATGGGTGGCGATGGGACCAAGATGGTCGATCATGGGCATCATGGAAGCTGCGCCAGTATACGGTACCAGGCCAAAGGTAGGCTTGAGACCCAAGAGGCCACAATACGCAGCTGGAATGCGTACGGAACCGGCCTGGTCGCTGCCGATTGCCAGTTCCACCGTCTCTCCAGTCACCTCGGGCTTGTCCGGATAGAGGGCGTGAGCAGCCACGAGTGCGCAGGAGCCGCTACTACTGCCTCCGGAGGTATAGCCGTGGAGGTGCGGATTATGCACGGGACCGGAGGCAGACGTGAAGGACAGAGGCGAAGCGCAGAAGCACTCACACGTGGACGTATCTTTGATGGTTCCGCCCGCGGCCAGAACACGAGAGACGACAGTGGCATCAATGGGGGACACGGGGTATTCGTTCTCGTCGGAAAGGATCGAGGCCGGCGCTCCAAGTGTTGTCGGCAGGCCTCCCACGCAAATATTATCTTTGATGGCCACGGCACGGCCCTGCAGACGATGGCTGCTTGGTGCGGCGGCAGAGAGATTGCATAGGTGGCTCCAGGCATTGTATGGATTCTGTGTGGCTGTTGGTGCCCAGTATTCTCGAGGCTGCACAGTCGGTAGCGGCTGCAACTGTGACGGTATATAGTCGGCGCCTCTCTCGATGTGGCTGAGGACGCTCTCGAATGACCAAATCAGGCGCAGATAGTCGTGGGCATCTCTGTCGTCTGAGACATCAATGCCAAGCCGGCCCGCCAATTGACGAAAGTCATCGACATGGAAACCAGAGCTTCATCACTGTATGAGCAAGCGCATGTATAATCGAGGCTGGCGCGCTCTTACCTCGACGCGTCTGCGAGTGCTGTGATGGACATTGTATCGACGCCATGAACGCCTGCAGCTCCATCAGGGAGGCAGCGAGCACATATGCATCGCAGGCCAGCGGCGGATCTCTGCGAATGCCTCTAATCCATTGATCATCATTGGACATGGGCATGTGGACGTGGTCGCCGAGCGTGCCTGCCAAGTTCAAAGCGGCGATGGCGTGTAGGTCGGATGCATCAAACACCAACTACATCAGTGCATGCATGTGTGTATCTCGCAAGTGCGCGCGTTGGTCGGACGGTCCGACGTCGTATCGGCGACTCGGCAACCCTGTCCACAGCACTCGACTTCACACAATCTCCCCTGCTACAGTATTGCCGCCATCAACGCCCATCCTTATCATCACTCTTATCGCCGCCATGGACGCAGCCCATGCTGGCATGTCGTCTCTAATTCTGCGCCACGCCCACCGCCTCGAGATAGGCTGATGGCCGACATCGCCATAATTCCAAGCGAAGGCCCCGTCCAACTCCATCTCATCGCTCCGCATTGCCAGCACCGCGCTGCTCGGTCTTCATAGTCATGGCCGCCATACAGCATTCAAAGGACGAGGAGAAAGACCCTGCTACGACGCTCGGGCTGGACCGATCCGACACCAGCGCGAGCGGCATGGGTACCGGCATCGTCACTAACATACCTTCGGGAGCGCAGTCGTTGCATCGAAGTCTGTGTGGCAAGGAAGTCCAACTCTTTGCCATCGGTGGTATGTATTGCCCTCTCTGTCGGGCGCCTTCCTCGCTGCCCTTGGCTTGACATGCACGCCGCTAACATGGCATAGGAGCAATTGGCACGTGTATGTCTTTTCCGAGACGACATACGCCAGATTCAGCGAGCGTGACTGACATGGTCGGAACATGAAGCTCTCTACGTGCAGATGGGGTCCGCCCTGCCCAAGGGCGGTCCGGCGGGACTCTTCATTGCATTCCTCCTCTGGAGCGGCGTCATGTGGGCGGTCAATGAGTGCTTCGCCGAGATGGTGACCTATGCGCCCATTCCGTCCCCCTTCATCCGTTTCGGCACAGAATGGGTCGATGGTGCTCTCGGCTTTGGTATGTGCCTGCGTATTTCCTCGTGTGCTCAACGACACACTTGCTGACCGAGTCACAGCCATGGCCTGGTATGGAGTGACCTTTCTCTCTCGCTTCATCCTCTACAGGACAGGATGCTGATACTGAATTGCAGGAATTTCTTCTTTTCTATGGCCTTCCTGGTCCCTTTCGAGATTGTTGCCATGAACATCATGCTCACCTTTTGGACTGATAAAGTGCCAGTCGAGGCCGTCATCGTCGTCATGATGCTGCTCTACACCTTCCTGAACATGGTTACCGTCCGATACTTTGGCGTTGCAGAATTCTACTTGTCCATCTTCAAGGTCTTGCTCATGTTAGGCTTATTCGTGTACACATTTATCACCATGGTCGGCGGAAATCCCTTGCACGATGCGTACGGGTTCCGGTACTGGAAAGATCCTGGAGCATTTGTGTCACACCTGGAGCCCGGCTCAGTCGGAAAGTTTCTTGGGATCCTCTCCTGTATCTACCAAGCAAGTTTCTCGTGCGTATACAGACAGGCGGGGATTCCTGTGCGGCATGCTGACTGACTTCGCTCAGGATTACTGGACCAGAGTACATCTCCATGGTAGCGGCTGAGACTGAGATGCCACGCAAGATCCTCCCACCTGCATTCAGATCCTTCGTCTGGCGTCTGCTGGTGTTCTTCGTCGGCTCTGCGCTCTGCATGGGCATTGTCGTTCCTTACAACGATGGAACACTGAATGCCATCCTCAGTGGCGATATTCCGGGGAGCGGAACAGGTGCAGCATCGTAAGCGTGTCCTACACTGTACGTGTTAAGATGATGACTAATTCTCTTAAAGTCCGTATATCATATCGATGGAGCGCCTCAAAATCTCGGGCTTGCCTAATCTGGTCAACGCCCTAATCATGACATCCATCTTCAGCGCAGGCAATGCTCTCCTTTACGCTGCCACCCGCACTTTACATGGCATGTCACTTGAAGGCCATGCACCCCGATTCTTCTCGAGGTGCACGAAGAACGGTGTGCCGATCTGGTCCCTGGCATTCTCCCTTCTCTTCTGCCTATTGGCTTTCCTGCAAGTCAACAGCTCCTCGGCAATCGTCCTCACCTACCTTGTTGATCTCGTCACCTGTTGCCAGATGCTCAACTACGGCTTCACTGCAGTCACGTATCGCCACTTCTTCTCTGCTCTTCAGAAACAAGGTATATCTCGCGACACGCTTCCATATAAAGGACGATTTCAGCCATATACGTCGTACCTTGCCATGGCCGGCACGTTGTTTGTCTTACTCATGGCGGGCTATGATCTGTTCCTCGATGGCGGGTGGGACGTCATGTGGTTCTTCCTCGATTACGGAATGATTGGTTTCTTCATCCTGGCTTTCGTCTTTTGGAAGCTGGTGTGGAGGAGCAAGTACGTTCGCCCGGGAACTGCAGATCTGGGTCTCGGCGGATTGAAGGAGCAGATTGACACTTACGAGGCGGTCCATGTTCCCCAGGAGCCGGGCAGAGTCGGCCGCATTGTGAACAAAGTATTTGAGTAAGACGGATTTGCGTGCTCTATTCCAACCTTCATAGTCGTAAACATTAGTATCTTGTCCCTGGTTGGCCAACTACATCAAGCGGAGACACCTTTGGGCATCAAAACAAGCAACTTTGTAATTGACAGACTCGAGCTTATAGTTTTTCATAAGGCCCGTGCTGCGATGTTTCTCCGTCGATCAAGGCAACCTCTAAAAACCTCAAACTGCGCAAGCTAGCAGTTGCCAACCACTGGCTACGTCAGATCTATAATAAAGCAGCTTGAAGATCGCGTGTGAAAAGAAAGTAAAACAAAAAAAGAAGAGGAACGCAAACGGGAAGAATACAAATAGATAGTTCAATTAAGAGTGCTAGCTAGTTCCCGTTAGGATCTATGAACACTACAATATTCTTCTCGTCTGTGGGGCAAACTTGAGTAGCGCGATTGAGCTGCTCTAAAACCCCCTCTCTCCGACCTCTCTCTAGGTGCGTCTTCCTCAGTATTTCTTCCTCCCTTCTCTGACTGAGCTGCCCTCTGACGGGAACAATATGAGTTAGGCACCCTGAACTATGTCCCTTCTCTCCCCGAAGAAGAGAAAAGCTACCACTGCTCTTGCCACTCACCCCCTTACTTCACTTACATTACTAAAAAAATCTAAGTCATCAACATCTATATCTACGCTTGATCTGCAGCAAACCCCTTAATGTCCTCCTTATAATGCTCCCTCGTCCTCTCCTGCGCTGCGCGCAAACAGTCCTCGAGAACGTTCCTATCACGCGGAATCAAGCGCACGCGGAAATCACGGGGAATGGCCACCAGGGCGGTCTTGAACTGGTTGTAATCGACGTAATCGGTGTTCGGCGGGTGCGTTTCCGAGGCGGCGATTTTGTAAGAGGATAAGATGCGCAGGAGGGCTGTGTAGAGGAGCCGGGTGGCGATGTGTTGGCCGCTGCAGGCGCGGGAGCCGGCGCCGAAGGAGAGGTGCGTTTGTGAGGTCTGGGGCAGTTCGTTGAAGGGGCCGAGGGGATGGGAGGGGTCGATGGGGGCGAGCCAGCGTTCAGGATTGAAGGTGGCGGCCGAAGGGCCGAAGTGCGTGGTGTCGTGGTTGCCGGCTTGGGCGTTGACGAGGATCATGGTTTTGGGGGGGATGACAGCACCGTTCCAGTTTACTTCGGTCACTGTCTTGCGCGGTAGGCTCATGGAGCTGACAGTGTAGTATCGGCCGGCTTCTTGGATGATGGCGCGCAGGTAGGGCACTTTTTCTTCCTGGTAGCTGTACGTCCAGGCGTCGCGGATGTCAGGGTAATGGCGTTTGATGTCGGCGTAGGCACGCTCTTGAAAGATCTGGCCGGCAGGCGTGCTGAGCGAGCCTAGGCACGACGTGAGCGTGCCTGGGATGGTTTCAAAACCGCCGCTGACGAGAGAGAGGCAGATAGAAGAGACTTCAACGCCCGTGAGTTTGGTCTCTTCGTCTTTGAGGATGGAACTGCTGATACATGGCTTATCGGTGCCGTTCTTAATCATCTCGCGCACCTTGTCGAGCAAGAGGTTCAAGTAGACGTCGCGGCGATCGCGCAGCTCTTTGGATTCCGCGTTTTTCTTATTGTTGGGCAAGTATCGCAAGAGGGGAATGTAGTCTTGAAGATTCGTGGACGCGCTGCGTAAGAGTGAGATGGCACTACCAACATACAAGATCTCGCGCAGGAGCTTGTCGTACGTGTCGTCCATGCGGATGCCATAGCAGAGCGTCAGTGTTGTGTTGAGCGCGTATCGCTGAATATAGGGCCGCACATCAACCTCCACGTCGGGATTCGAGGCCTTACTATCGCGGTGCAAGTCGCGCAGGATACAGTAGCTCTCGAGGTCAAACATGGGATAGTACCCACGCATGGCCGGACGAGACAATGCGGTTCCAGCGGCCTTGCGCTTGTTCTTGCAGCTGTCATCCCAAGGGGAGCTGCCGATGGTGAAGCCTTGGGTGCTGCTTATGACGCCGTGGAAGGTGTACAGCTTGGGTCGATCGATGACGGCGTTTTGGTGCTTCACCAGAATGTCGCGGCATGCTTCGAAGGAATTGAAGACCACGGCCCTGGTATTGCCCAGCTTGATCTGAAAGACTGGGAGATCATACTGCCGCCACCATTTCTCGCACGTCGAAGCGTGATCCTCGCCGAGTTGAAGCAGATGACCGAAGATGGGCAGCGATCCTGGAATTTCGGGAATGCCTTTGATTTTTGGAATATCCGTCGAACTCGTCCACTGCGGAAAGCTTTTTGTCAGGTTGCATTCACATGGATTTGACGGCGCATACCACCAACGGAGCCACTTGCCCAATACAAAATCATCGTTATCAACACCACTCCTGAAATACCAGCATAGAGGCCATTCTCGCGGACGATGTCGATGGCTTGCAGCCGAATGGAGGTGATGGCACTAGCCATGGTGCAGCACGTTGGACTGATTGGAGCTCGGATACTGTTTTCAGGCGGGCTGAGGTCCACGAATATGTTTTTAAGATGTAAGAAACGGTTGCACACGGCTTCGATCGAATGAAGTTGAATCTCACATGCCAACTGTCCGATGAGGACGGACCCGTTGCGCACCACAAGGTCGGGTGATCCGACAGCCTTGGACTGCGGGCTTGCGCTGAGAGCGTAGCTAAGTTCAACGACCGACTTTCATACGGCAGATACGAAGTGTAATGCATTCGGTGGGGTTAGATACGCCGCGCCCGCTTCCGTCGGACCCATGCCCGACTTTGCAGATGCGATTTTCGGACACTCCGAAAGGCGCCATGCATAGATCCAATCGTGAGCGATAGAACGTCTCTCGATGAGTGTCAAATATACTATGGTGCTGTACACACAACGATAATTCTGCAGGCGCGGGAAACCTTTTCGCTTCATCGCCACACACAGAGAGCACCACTACATCATCACTATGTCGCCCAACGGCCAAGCCTTTCTTTTGAATCCCGCTGCGCCTGAAGGCCCCACAAAATTTCCACAGGCCCGAACGATCCCCAGTGGAAGCCGAACCATCTACATCTCTGGCATTGCGAGCGTGCTCCCGGACGGTAGCGTTGCTGGTGTCGAGCACGATAAAATTCCCGACGTCAAGATCCAGACACGAACAATCCTCGGCACCATAGACCAGATCATCGCAGGCGCTTCGGGAGGCAAAGGAGGCGTGCAAAACTTGATCGATGCCGTGGTCTATCTCACCGCCATGGAAAGGGACTATTCCGGGATGAATGAGGAGTGGAACAAGGTTTTTGGCAGTCGTGAGGTGGCGCCTGCGAGAGCGACAATCGGAGTGAAGGACTTGCCCGATCCCAATTTCGTGGTTGAGGTCAAGGGAGTTGCTATAGTCCCTGAATAGGATCATCGGTATGCAGAAAAGCTTCGGACGTGTGACATACAATGTTGTGTGCAGAGCTAATGGCTCCCCTTCAATATTCTTGCTTGGTGATATCACGTTCTATTGCGAGCAAGGAAGAGGTTTTGCCTGCCATGTCGTGGTGATGTTGTGGTCGTTCTAAGGCAGCACGAAGTAGCAGCGATGGCTGAGGAACGACTAGAAACCACGCCGTCTGTCACCTATGGAGCTACTACTTGGAAGGACGTGAGGATGAAGTGCTTAGTAATCGAGAACGCAACACATGTGACACGAGATAACGTTTATCTATTCTGCCCGCAGCCACAACCTGGCAACCCCATCGACCCTTTGTTGTATAAGTCACATAGGCTTGTCTCTGCAACTCAGCCCCACATGGTCGTTCGGCATTCCGCTCGATCGGAATCTGATTATGCCTCGAGAGCCTCGTCTGTCGGTCCGCGCCAAATTGTCCTGCTTACGTTGTCGTCGCCGGAAGAAGCGTTGTGATCGCACGCTGCCGCAATGCGGAGACTGCATGGCCAACCAAGCCTCGTGCAGTTTCCTCGATGAACAGCACGAATCGGCCTCGTACTCTGTGGCCTATGTCAGCAGCCTCGAAGAACGACTGTGGGAGTTGGAGCAAGCACGCCGATCAGAGATCGAGGGCCCTGCACTTGGAGCAATGGCTTCTGAGACGCAAGGTCACTTCCCATCGCCATCGGTGCAGTCCAGGTCGTACCATCGTGGTTCAGCCGTCTCGGACGATGAACTGACCGATGAACATTCAGACACAATTGTCACAAATGCAGATGTCTTCTCTATGCCTGACATCACGCCTGCAACAAGACCTCGAACCAGTGCTACCACGCCTGACTCATTCAGTCCTCAAGCTCGCTCCGGGGAGACACTTGCGAGCAATCTAAAGTCCATTTCGCTTGCAGCTGTCGCGGAGCCGTACCTCGGTGCCATGTCTGGCTTGACATTCGCCAAACTCACACAAGCTGTGCTACGCCGCCTGGCTCCGGACGGAGGCGACTTTGTGTTCAACCCACAGTTCGATGGAGTGAATTTTCCCGTCGATGGGGTGACAACTACACATCTGGATATCATGAGCAACATGTACCTCGAGTACGACTCGGCTGTTACATCCTCTTGGCTCGCTGGCGACAACGCCATGCCGATGGCCAAGACACTCTTCCCAGTAGAGACATCATTTCTTCTCTCCCTGCCCGAGCGCTCTGAGGCGATGCGACTGGCAACATTTTATTTCGATCATTCACACACTCTGTACCCCATTGTAAGCAGAAGAGAGGTCATGTCGGATTTGAATTGGGCTCTTGAGAACCCGGATCGTCAGCCCACGCAGTCTCCGCCCAGCGCGTTCAGGATATGGATGATTCTGGCAATAGCATCCACAGCCCACTCATCAATCACGCTCAATGAAGAGTCGACCTCGAGACAGTATTATGAAAAGGCAATGACCTATTTCGAAGCGGCGATGGACTACGGAGACATTGCTGCACTGGAGGCGATCATGTTACAGGTGTCGTACTCGTTGTTCAACCAATTGGGCCCCAACACATGGTTTCTTGTGGGAACGGCTGCACGTTTGGCCATCGGCATGGGCTTCCATTGCGAGGCAGCTTACCACGGCTTACCAAGAGAAGATGTCGCACGACGTAAGCGGCTCTTCTTCTCGATATATATGATGGATAGACTGGTGTCAATCACGCTGGGCCGACCTTTCTCGCTGCATGAGGACGATATTGACATTAATCCATTCGCCATCGATCTGGACGATGGCCTTGATGCTGATCCAGACGCCCCTCAAAGTACGCTGTGCCAACCTCCACTAGCCATCACAGCTCATATACTGCGACTCCGCAAAATCGCAAACGACATCGCCGCCAAGGTTTACTGCAAGCGCATCGTCGCACGGTTGACCGAGCATCAACGACGAGAGGTCCTGACTTCTCTGCACCAAGATTTGGTCGAGTGGCGACAAAGCGTGCCTTTCCCACTGCCAAACCTTCACCGCTTGGTTCCCCAAGGCTGCATGTCATGGTATGACTTGAACTTCTGCACACATCTCACGGCCCTCTACAGACCATCTCCGCTGTTTCCTACCCTGGACGTCGCAAGAGTCGCTATCCTGGCGGAAACATCAGCCATGGCTGTTCGTCATGCTTCTAGCATGTATATGCAGAAGCGCCTGTCGTTCAACTGGCTGACAATGCTAACACTCTACAACTCGGTCATCGCGCTGGTATACTCAGTCACGGTACAGCCTCAGAGCATTGCCACGACCATAGAACGGTCAAGTGCCATCGAAGATCTCGAGCTTGCGACGGACATATTCAAGGCGCTCGGACAAAAGTTTCCGGCTGCCAGAACTCTCGACATGCTGGTAGCTCAAATAATTGAGAGGTACAAGTCTGTGAGCAGCGTCTCACTGCATTGACTAATGTTCATTGTCACGTCTGCATGATATCATTGAATGGATCTTACATTTTTGAGCCTATTTGTGATACCTCGTTGCAGTTGACCTCCGTCGCGGTAACTCTACCGCAGCGGAATCCTCCGCATGAGCCCGAATCCAGTATTTCGATCGAATTAGCTGACTTCAATTCTTGAAAGACGGGTCTAGGTGCTCTTCCAACTTGTAGCTTGGTTGGAATTCGACGAACAGCGTGTCCTGCGGTGATGGGTTAGTTATTTCTCACATGCAGACCCCGTGCTTGAGTACTCACTGGAGTACTAGCCGTCCGGAAGGTATTTGATGCTTCCTCCTCAGGCACAATCCTCTTCGGTAGTCCAGTAGATTCGACCATTAACTGAATACGACAGCTCTTCTCTAGAAGAGTGTACAAATATGCAGCCTCGTCTACAGTCTGGCCAACTGTGATCAGGCCATGATTCACCAAGATCGCCGCTTTATTGTCTCCAAGGGCGTGCGCAATATTGGTCCCTTCATCAGCTGCGAAAGCAATACCTCCAAAGTTGTCGTAGACAGAATGAGCTTTGTAGAAGTAGCAGACGTCTTGACTGAGCATATCCAGTGGCCGCCCAAATGCCGCCCATGCTTTCCCATACAGCGAGTGGGCATGGCATATCGCATGGGCATCAGGCCGCGCCAAATGACATGCTGTATGTATCGACACACCTGCGGCGTTGGCTGGCACTGACTATATCCCGCAGAATCAGTCAGCGAGCCGCAACAATAGCAATAGATCGCAACAACGCAAAGGCACCCACCTTATTCCCTGCAACGACGTTACCTTGCATGTCGAGACAAATGAGGTCACTGACTCTCATCATCGAGAAATGTACCGCTAACGGATTTATCCAGAATCGATCGGGAAACTCTGGGTCCCGAACGCTGATGTGTCCGGCGATGCCCTCAGCATAGCCCTCACGGCCAAACACTCGAAAGGCGCCTGCGAGATGCTCAAGCAACCATTTGCGTTTGGAAGCCATCGAGTCAAATGTGGGAATTGCTTCGACAGCTATGCCCTGATGACCCATGGCCTCTAGCGGCGAGAGCACCCTCTGTTGGACATTTTCGCTGATCATCTTCAGTGTCTCTCTAGTGGTACAAATCGTGGAACTCATTTCGATGGTATGTGAGCTTGCTCAGCAGAACGTCGATGGTCGAAACACCGATTACAGACGAGAATCCAGGATTCAACGGACCCGAATCGCAGTTGTCTCGTTCTTGCAAGAAAGTTTCTAGTTCTAGAGATATGTGGTAATAACGACAGTTGTAGCTATCTCTGTCTAAGCAAAGAGCAATGTTCCCGCGCTGCTCCAGATACTGCTAAAGCCGAGCCCAATCAAGTCTAGATACCAGCATGGGCCTGTTGGTGCTCCAGACGGACACCTCGGCCATGATTATCCGACTTCCATATCAGAAACAGTATCCCCTGGGATAGGAACGCCATGAGCAGCATGATCTGCGGCCTGCCCTACCAGGAGAGTTCGCGGTTTCGGACTGTCCGCTTGTCGTAGATAAGGCTCGGACTTTCCGATCCCGATCGTCGCAACGATGTCCAACCCTAACAATTAAATATCCCGGTTGGACATCTACTTAGCGCAGACAGGCCCGACAGCACAGCAAGCGCCCAGTGAGACGCTCGCCCTGGTTCATGTGGCCTTGCACTGACTTGGTATTTTTCGATGCTCTCTTTCCCCGCGCCCTACCGCACCCATGATCCTGCTCATAGCATTCTTGGTGCTCCTACTGCTGACAGTGCACCGTTTCGTGATCAAATCACTATATCTGAACGAACTGAGCAAAATTCCAGGCCCCAAGCTATATGCAATCACTAAATGGCGCCTCGCATTGGATGATTGGCGAGGACTTCGGACGCAGACGATCGATGCTTTACACAAGCAGTACGGGCCAATCATACGGATTGGACCGAATGAGATTCATTGCAATAGTCTCACCGCCTTGAAGACTATTTATGGGGCTGGCAGCGGTTTTGAGAGGACCTCATTCTACTCCATGTTCGATGTGTATGGCAGACAGAATCTTTTCACATTTTCCAGCACCAAGGCGCACGGCGATCGCAAGAAACTGGTCGCCAACGGCTATGCAAAGTCGGTCGTCATGCGCAGCTGGGCTGCGGACTTGGTCAAGAAAAAGGTCTCGCAGTATCTGGAATTGGTTGAGATGAGGGGTGCGGAGCCACACGAGATCTTCTCGAGCTTGCATTATTTCTCCATCGACAGCATTACGCACTTCTTGTACGGGTCGAAGCATGGCGGCACCACCGCGTTGACACCGGGCTCGCTCGATCAAGGATTACTGAATGATATACTCGATCCCGCTCGACGGCAGCTGAGCTGGTTTGCAGTGCACTTGCCGTCTCTTACGAAATGGCTGTACTCGAGATCAGGCCACATGGAGCGCATCATTCAGCCACTACTTCCCATGCAAAAGCCGGCAACGTACACAGGAATCCGTGCTCACGCTCTCCGAGCTTTGCAGAGCTTCGAGGCTGCTGTCACAGTTGATCCTGTGGCTACTGCAGCAGAACCAACAATCATCGCGCAATTGTGGAAGTCGCACAACAGCATCAAAGGAGCTGTAGCTGGGAGTCTCGACTCTCTAGACATTGCGTCTGAATGCGCTGACCACTTGCTCGCTGGCATCGATACGACCGCGGACTCGCTCATGTTCCTTACCTGGGCTGTTTCGCGGCCTGAAAATGCATACATACAACGACGCCTAATCGACGAGCTCCACTCGCTGCCAGCTGAGGTATTTGAGCAAGGAGTTCCAGGGCTTCATGTCATCGACTCGTTACCATATCTGAACGCGGTCATACGTGAGACACTTCGCCTATACAACCCATTACCGGCTTCCGAACCTCGTTCAATTGGAATGAATCGGGTGATTGATGGCTTTCAGATCCCAGCTGGCACAGTCGTCAGCATGTCTCCGTACTCATTACATCGCAACGCCGATGTATTTGAAGACCCTCTACGATTTCACCCTGAGCGATGGCTGAGCAGTTCGCCTGACAAACTTGCAGAGATGAATAGGTGGTTCTGGGCGTTCAGCAGTGGTGGAAGAATGTGCATCGGCTTACAGTGAGTACTTGTCGCCGGATCATAGGCTTCGCGAGGAAGGACCTGACATCTTATGCAGCTTGGCAATGGCGGAGATGACGGCTCTAGTCGGTGCAGTGTATCGGAGATACGTGACGTCAATAGCACCAGGTTTCGAAAACAAATCTCCAGCAATCACATCCAGGTTTGAGACGTTTTACGATGTGATGTTTCCGGAGATCGAGGTGAGTTTGGGCATATGTTGCTTTTGCCGCTATCTGGGCTGACAGAAGACAGGAGCATGTTTGCATGATCATATTTAAACGGCAGCAAGTCACATAGAATTCTAGGATTGTCAGATTGTTATGGGTTATCAAAGACGGTGAATTGATTGTGAAAATTGATTGTATTGATTCTGCCCTGTTGTGATTGTTCTCTGCCATTACTTATGTGCAGTGTCTTGTTATTGCCTCGGTAGGTGCTTGTTCCATGTAAGTATCAAAACACGTCGGCTGTAATTCATGCCGATACATCCTGGCATAATGTCGACTGTAATTTATGTCGATATATTTTGGCATAGCATCGGCTGGGTTGCGCGGCTTAGGTTGCTGTTATCTGACAAGGATCTTGCAGTAATTCTCTGGGACGTGACACTAGTGATGAACCACGAGGAGCAAGGTTCCCCCGCGTGTGACGTCCCACATATCATTGTCCATCTCGGAGAGAGCTCCAACCCTCCATGCGTCCATCAACGACGACATTGCTCATCCAGCACAGCGCTTTGTCCCATTTCTTGCAGTGGCGTGTCCAGAAACACAATTCGGTGCAACTATAACACATTCCACAGGAGGACTTCTGTCACTTACTTTTCACAAGTCTCCAACAAACACCTCTCCATCACTTCCCGCAGCCCTCCCCTCCCTCTCTCCTTTCCCAAACTCGTCAACCAACACCGCCAAAATTGGCTCCCACACTTTCACCATCACTCGGATATTGACGAGCGCCACTCATACCATGGCCTAGAAGTCGTTAGGCGTCACCAACGCCGCCCTCATCGATAGCCTCGCCCAGAACGGCTTCATAACTAGCGAACGAGTCAAAAACGTCATCAAAAGCGATCATCCCTCTTATACTAAGCCTATAGATGTCTGCTTAAATTAAGGCCTTTTGTCGTCCCACGCACTTCTATATGCCTCTAAGTGACGCTACGTCCGATACTAATCCGAGTAGTCTTGCCTGCGCCGTTACAGTAACTTATAAGAGAGTACAATCTAAGTTAACTATAATAAGTATAATAATGAAATCTAATCCGCTCTCATATCTATATTACTTCTATTCTGCTATCCCATCCATCCCTTATATCCTAGGGATGTCACTGATGGTTGTAATGGCTGCCATCCTAGGCGCCCCGCCATCTTTTGGATGGCCAGTCTTGGCGTCCACGCCGTCCAACCCGCACGGACTAGGTAGGTCACTTTAGAGTTGCTAACTAGGCACACAGGCTGCGAGTGGCGCCGTACCTGAGAAACAGCTTTCTAGCATGGCCAAACTATATGCGGTCTATAGCCGACATGGGAGGTAGTGTAATGGGCACTACAGTCGGGTACTGCCGGGCATGCGTCAGCTGTATGCAGTCCCGCAGCGCCACCTGCATTATGGGGCGAAATGTCGCGCTATAGCAGAAAGGATGTATACTATGCGCGTGATACACCTGCGCATCTAATACCTTGCTCAGCTCGACAAACCGGCCAAAGCGCACGAGACAGCGCCACAAGGCCTCCAAGAGCGTGCTATGCGGCGAGTCGAGCACGGTATATGTTGACGCCGCGCCAGTCCACACGCACCATGACAGCGGCCGCTAAGCCATCGTCGCCCCTGCTGAAGATGCGTTTAGTGGTAGATTGTAGCTTTTTTGGTATTTTTGGCGCATCAAAGGTCTTTAGGAGAAATCAAGTAGTCTCGGTAGACGTTAAGATAAAGACAGTTTATTTTAAGCGTAGTCATGGAAGTTTCCTAGATGACACCGACTTTATTATGGCTGGGAATACATACTGTCCTTCACCGCGCAATGCTTTTCGCTATATATAGAGGGATATTGGTCAATGAACGTTGTCTTCCGGCTGTAGGAATTTCGTAGTCCGCAATCGTTCGAAGTCTCTCATTTATTTGATGGGAGTGTCTTATCGTTAAGCTGGTCCAACTTTTATTGGTGGCGTACAGCCATCGGAACGTATGAGTCTGGAAGGGTCAGTAAAATGCAGCAGTGGCTGAGCATGCATAAGTTCTAGCCTAGATAAAGTCTCGGCTTTGCGGAGCTACACTACCTATTTGTAGGCTACAGATTTTGAGCTCCTCATTTATGATGCTGGCCACTCTTGCAAGCCCTGCCATCTGTGCAATACCTTTCAAGCTTCAGCCATGCTCACTTTCAACTACAATGTTACCCGACCATACCCCTTTCGATTTTTCACCGCCATAATCATCGTTTTGTTTTTGATAGCAACAATATTTCTATCATTTTTTAACACCATTGTCACGGGCTACGATCTGCGAGTAACATATTCTACTAACGTGTGTGCATAGCGAGCGCGCCAGCTAAGCGAGCGCGCCACCCTAAATCTCACCAAAAACCCCCAACTACAAAGGTCTATATCTCAACAACTATACATTAGAATTGTCTAGAAATCCAGTAGTTATAAAGGCTGCATCTATATAAATAAAAAGACGTTAGAGTTACATAACAATAGCTATAATAGTAATAAACTTAATAAGAGATAACGTAAAGCACCACCGAGCCGGACACACCACCGAGCCGGACACACCACCGAGCCGGACACTTTTTCTTGGCATCACGAACTTCATGTACGAAAACTCGAATTACTCTACACTAGCTATAGATGCGTTATACAACTCACTTGTATCTGATAGAGAATCTTCTTCTACATCTTTTTGGCACGTACGGGCGTTATGGCCCACTCTCCCACAGGTTCCACAGTGCCGTTGACCTGGTAGAGCCTTTTCTTGACTACCCCCACCACGCGCCTTCTTTGATGCCGTACGACCAGTAGCAGCATTTTCAGCTGCCTGCGATGCTCCTGCACCAAAGTCTAGTGTCCCGCCTGTCTGAATTCGCTTTCTTTTACGCCCTCGGCGCTTTGTTACCTCAGCTAATTGCTCTTCAAGCTCTCGTATGCGGGCCTTCATAAGCACATTCTCATGTAGCATCTCCTCAGCTCCTTCAATAAGCTTTGAGAAGCCTTCTTGTGCAGCAGTTGGTGATCGTACAAAAG
>NRSV01000013.1:483223-538328 GCA_002286855.1 Bipolaris cookei
GAACGCGATACAAATCGCTCTGCCCAGTTCTTGCCTAAAGGTTGGCCATCTCGTACGCGCAGTAGTTTCTCTGCCATATCCGCTACCTCACACAGTCGGGGAGCAAATCCTCGTGAGTCTAGATCAAGAATATATCGTACAATTGTTTGCTCTTCAATTATAGTTAGTTTGCGGCAGTTTGGAGATATCTGGGGTCGAAAAGTGATTTTGTTAAGCCGATCAGAAAGCCGCTGAAAAGGAACGTTGTAGACAGCAGCAGCGCGTCGAATGCTCTTAAACTGGCCCGTACGATAGGCCTGAATAGCAAGAGTAATTCTGCCTTCTCTCTGAGTTAATGTATCTTTACGTAGTTGGGACATGTTACTTTGCAAGTGATGTTCGCGATGCCAAGAAAAAGTGTCCGGCTCGGTGGTGTGTCCGGCTCGGTAGTGCTTTACGTTAGCAGAAATACAGGGATTATTCTAGCGTACTTTTCTATATTTGTATAATTGTATGTTGGAATAGTCTTAAAACTTGAGGTAACAGCGAGATTGTTACAAGTATTAGACTTATAGATTTCTAGACAATTCTAATGTATAGTTGTTGAGATATAGACCTTTGTAGTTGGGGGTTTTTGGTGAGATTTAGGGTGGCGCGCTCGCTTAGCTGGCGCGCTCGCTATGCAGTCACGTTAATCCAAACGCGACCATAGCAAAAAAGATGTGGTACAACAAACCAGTTTTCAAAGGCATACACAAATTATCGCCCAGCTGCGAGCCCAAGGAAATCGGGGTGCAACAAAAGTTCAATAATAACAAGAACTGCTTCATATACTCCATAGACAGCATTACGACTACGGATCAAGATGGCCTCCTCGTCCCTTCGCCATCCATGCGCTAATTGAACAATACTCTTGAAAATTGTACGATCAATTATATCAAGATCGAAATAGCCAAGGAGATGGGACGAACCGCACAGCAAGTAGCTTGGTCCAGGTGGGGACCGCAGCTACTAGCAGCGATATCCTGCTTCATCACGAACGAGCAGGGACATACGCAATTCGATTTCACTACCGATTACGATCTCATTCCTCCCAACGCGAACAAACGGTACAACCTAACGGATGGAGGCCGTGACCAATGGGTATTTGCCCCACAACAAAAACTGTATCAATCCGTTGTCAGCAACAACACACAAAACCCCGCCATGTGGTGGGCTGAGTCACTAATGTCCTACGGGTGGCTCGATGCGTCCTTTAAGATAAAAGCAGCCGACAGCGCAATAAAAGGAGAAGGCAAATGGCAAAGCGGAAGCATAAGTCTGTACCCTTTGCTACCCCGACAAAATCCCTTTGTCAGTCTAACCCATAAACCTCAGACTTCCGCCCCAATCCAGACGAATCCTCGATCTTCGCTCCCGATTTTTTCAAAATAACATACTGTGGTACGATACAAGATCGAACTCAAAAGATCAAGGGGCGACCCGCAATCGAGCTAGTAGAAAAAGCTGAAATCTAATCGCTGCCAAAGAATGGATTGAAGAAGGTATCTTTCCTACTCTGAAAAGAACTACTATATATACCCCACAGTCTGATCACGTGATACTACACCACAATATCTACACGTGTGTGATGCAGAAAGAGAACGTAGGTCTGAGTTTCTTGAATTACTATGAAAGAAGTGAGATGTATACGTGTAAGATAAGTGAAGGCAGGGATAAATCAATCGGCGTGTAACGCATGTCATTGACTAAGCTGTTGCCTTGCATCTATTTTTGTTTATCGAGTGCTTGTGATTGAAGTTGCTATACGTGCTTTTTCATCATCGCAGTTAACAGAACTATAAATCAATATATGACCATGATTGTATGAATACATCTACCCTTGCTTGGTCAGTAGATAGTCGCTGAAGACACAGATACTGGAGAACGACTGAGCTGCAAGCTTGTGATGACACAATTTTACGCCCCAAATTCAATCTACGCTACTAATTGAGGAGAAAGGTGTGATTTCAGGCATCGTGGTGGGTTGTTGCTTATACCAAGTGTTTGAGAAGGGAAAGTTATGCACAATTCCTGTTAGTGCTTACCGGGTATATATTAGGAGGACTATTGGAAGTATTCCAGGATGTGGTAAGTCGGAGCTACGCTTACCATATGTACGCATCAAACTTGAGCATATGGAGAATGAAATGAAGAATCAGGCCACTCGCTTGGATTTAATATGGCTGTTCCTTTACACCAAGAGCGTAATGTGACTTGGCGCTGACATACTGTTCATTGAAATGTTGTAGATCCGTGTTGTTTACCATTATCGGTAAACTCTCCTCAGTCAGCTTCTGCAACGTGTGGGACCAAGACTTGCCCATGATCGTTATCGTATGAACAATGTACCTCGGGGCCAAAAGAGCACAGGTAGGATCTGACTTGGCAACTCAAGACCTTGTCCTAATTCAAATGAGCTGCAACTGGTGGTAACATGCGAATTGATTAGATGAAGAAGAGGGCAGGCAATCAGGCCTTAGGATTTGTGCCGAGGCCCGCCCTTGGACAACAAGTTCCATGCGTTTTTCTTGACCAAGGGAATCAAATGGCCGCATCAGTGTGTGTGATCGAGTATCTCGAGCCTCTTCGGCTCGGAGTTTTGAGGGCCGTCGTGTGTCTGTATATTTGCTGCGTTGTTCCTTTACATCCTCGCTCATCCATCCTCATTCACCCATACTCACTCACCCATTCTTGCTCACTCATCCTCGCTACTGCCTCTTCCGTTCCTACACGTTAAAATTTTACACCTCCATCATCCATCATGGTCACGATTGCTAGTCAACCCACTTTGGTCAACAGTGTACTAGTTTCAGTCACGGACGAAGGTCCCTTTTCGCGAACCGCGGACAGCAACTGGTGGTGGGAGGTAGCGGGTGGCCACCTTGAGGCCTTGCTGTCCGCCGCTGATTACTCCAGATTCGACCAGTCCAAAGCCCTCAGCTTCTTTTATCGATGGGTGACTCCTCGCTTAGGTTCCAAGCCGAACAGCCCTAAGGCCATTTGGAAAAGCTTCATGACCGATGACCACTCCCCCATCGAGTACTCCTGGAAATGGGGCTTCGGCGATAGCACGCCCGAGGTTCGCTACAGCATCGAGCCCATCGGTCACCGTGCCGGGGGGGCTTTAGATCCTCTCAACAAGAACGTTACCTCGGACTTCCTCGCTCAATTGTATAGGAGCGGCCAGCTCGGCGTTGATCTTGAATGGTTCACCCACTTTAAGCACGCTCTTCTGGGCCCCGGTACCCCCGCCTCCAAAGCTGGGGTCACGAGGCAGTCCACCCTCTTCGTGGCTTTTGAAGTGACGAGTGGTCCTCTGAACGTCAAAGCCTATTTCATCCCTGTGAATGCCCACGGCAATAATGCCGGCGACCAGATCTCAAGGGCTATTGTCTTCTCTGGTTGCTCCAATCTCGCGGCCATGGACCAGCTGAACAGCTTCCTCCGTGACGATGTCTACGGTAGGACTGTAAAGCCCTTCATGCTTGGTATCGACTGCGTTCGTCCTATCGATTCCCGTCTGAAAGTATACTCGCGGTCCCCTGTCACTACCTTTGAGCTTGTCCGCCGCGTTATGTCCATGGGTGGCCGACGCAAGGACGTTATGGAAGCCGAGAAGCAGCTCCATACGCTCTGGAAGTTGATTCTAAACCTGCCCGACGACTTCCCTGCAGACAGAGAGCTCCCCTACAACCCGCACGAAACGGCAGGCTTGCTCTTCTACTTTGATGTAGCACCAAGGTCTCAACTCCCCGATGTTAAAGTCTACATTCCTGTGAGACACTACGCTCCTGGCGATGATGTGGCTGCCCACGGCTTGGTCCGATACCTCAAGAGCCAGAACCAAGGCGCCTATGTGCAGCAATATCTAGAGACGCTCAAGGCGCTTGCGACGAAAGGGGACATGAGTACCTCGAATGGGCTACAAACATACATCGCCTGTGCCTACAAGAAGAACTCACTCGTCATAACGTCTTATTTGAACCCACAGTGTTACCACCCATCTTGGTTTGCAGCACCGTAGACCGCGTTGTTTGCGTAACTTAACGTGTACGGCCTCGTAGTGCACACCGTCGCGTAATGCACACCCCACCACCTTTTGCAATATCATCAGCTCCTACTGCTGCTACAAATGTCACAAACTCCCTATTACCATTATGAGATGTTAGCTTGATCTTTCAGAGTCCAAACAAATGCTTATCAAAGATTCTTACCTTCTTTCCCATCACTCTAATTATGAAGCCCTACTTATCTACATTGTACGTGTTCTCTACCCCTATTGCATGCTGCTTGATTGCACGGCGTACCAGATTGAAACATGAATAAAATGAATTATAGGAGGCTGCTTCGTGATGCTGCTTCTCCATAGGCGCACATCAGGCAGTGATAAGGTCGTTGGAGTAGTGATGAAGCAAGCGCAACACCCATTAATCGATTTGCGCCCACTTGCATAACGACGTGATTATTCTTACAAGAATGCCCCTTGTAGACACAAAATGTCTCTCTGTAGGCGATTCGATGTACTGTACAACCTCTATTCAATCGCTTTAGTTTGGCGCGTCTTGCATACACTACAGTGCCTGCGGCCCAATCTTGAGCAACAACAACTATATTTTTCTGCAAGCTTTCCATGTGAACTATCCTCTTTGGTGTCTAATGCATCTATTTATGCAAGGGCTTCTTCTAGCGGTATGGTGGTGTTGAGTTATAGGGGGGTACAGAGTACGCGTCAATAAGAATGGTTGATTGAAACTATGGTTGCTAGCTATATACGGCACAGCGCTAACCATATTAGGAAAATAAACAACATGCGCCAATGTATCGGCATTACGCCTTCCAAGAAGTGAGGTGTGCATTACGCCTTCCAACAGGTGGGGTGTCCATCACAAGCCGGTATGCACTACGGGGCCTTGCATGCTGCCATGGAAAAACCAGGTCCAATACCGGCTCGGCACCGGCGCACAGCCACTTCCTCTACCTATTTGTGTCAGGGGCATACATACTACGCGGAGCTAGCCTGACCAAGGCACTAATCTTTACTCCCTGCTACTCTGCGTGTGTTGATGGGTATGCTGACTGCGCCGAGCTAGCCTAACTTATGGCAAAATATCTCCAATCCCTACTTTGCAAAACTCGGATCGTCTGCTACTTTTCCTAACAAACAAGCGACAATAGAGAGATAATGCTCCTCAAATCATATCCATGAGCCTCAGCTGGTTTTAATGCACCAAGTGTGAACGTCTCGATCGCAATTTATGCGCCACCTTTTGAGACTGTCGGGATTGGAACCTTTGATGCCAAGAGCACTGAGCATGCCAAGCAAGCGACCATTTGCGCGACGGAGTTGCTCAGGTCATCAAACACATATTGTTTACAGACTATCGTCGGTCTTACATGCATATGCATTAAATGCAGCAGCAGCATGACATTCAGAACTAAAATTTCGTGGACCCACCTTCAATACCTCTGCCGACCGTCGAGGGAGGCAGCGCCGGGAAATCAAATAAATGATCAAGGAAATCAGGCAAAAAACAGAGCATCTGAACACCTACCGTTTGACGGAATCAGTCTCTGTTAGACGCAAACAGCGAAACATCGAGATAACGAAACGACAAAACGCCAGAGGTAAATATCTGTCAACTCAACCCACAATCCAGAGAGAGGAAGCCTTCTCACTCCTATCAGAGCCTCGAAATACAAGGACGCCATGATTCCTCAGACGCGTCCATCGGAGGGCGATAAGATTCGAAGCACATGGCACCGCAACGGGGACGTGCCACAGAACGTCGAGCCTAGACTGATGGACTTGGCTCGACTCAAGAATGGTCAAAATAAGGTCCAGGCGGAGGAGGTAGCTGTTTTCTCTCTGCTGAGCCCCGACACGGACACCGTGTGTGTCCGTGAGGAAGTCGCAGCCAGCTGCGGCATGGACGCGAACCTCGTAGAGGACGCCTACTCATGCTCTTCGCTGCAGGAGATGAAGGTGGCCGACATCGATACACTGACGCCTGACGATAAACAGCAGTTATGGGAGTGGAATGCAGCCGTTCCATCGGCAGTCGAGCGCTGCATCCACGACCTCTTCGCAGAGCAAGCAGCAGCTCAGCCTAATGCGCCAGCCATCTGCGCTTGGGACGGCGAACTGACGTTCAGCGAGCTTGATACGCTATCTACTAGGCTAGCTAGACACCTCGCCAGACTTGGGGTCAAGGTAGAGAGCATCGTGCCGCTGTGCTTCGAGAAGTCCATATGGGCAGTAGTAGCGATGCTGGCAGTGCTTAAGGCCGGCGGAGCATTTGTGCCACTTGACCCAGATCATCCAAGTAATCGCCATAAAGACATTCTCGCGCAGACAAAAGCTAGCTTGGTGCTCACCTCAACACAATACGCATCACTTTGGAAAGCCACAAAACTTGCCGTGGTCACTGTGAGCTCAGCATCTATCACTCTCATGAGCGACGAACCTAGCATCGGCTCTGCTGCAGCTGCAGCGACTACTCCAAGCAATGCAGCGTACGTAATATTCACATCTGGAAGTACTGGAACGCCCAAGGGCGTTGTCATAGAACACCAAGCGCTTGCGACTAGCTGCCGCGAGGGAGAGAGATTCGGGCTTACACAGCATACCTGAGCCCTCCAGTTCGCTTCCTACACGTTTGATGCTTGCATCGCTGAGATTATTACGACACTGCTATTTGGTGGCTGTGTGTGCGTGCCTTCTGAGGCTGATAGACATAGTAGTCTATCCCAGGTTGTGAGTGCTATGAATGTTAACTGGGCAGTACTCACACCATCTATCGTAAGACTCTTAGAGCCAACAGAGGTTTCTTGTCTTGACGTAGTAATACTAGCTGGTGAAAATGTCAGTTCAGTAGATTGGCAGAGATGGGCTGGTTATGTTCAAGTGATGAACGCATATGGACCTACAGAATGCTGCGTCTGCTGTACGGTGTATGCAGACGTGCATAGCTTTACGTCAGGGGCGATTGGGACGTCAGTCGCTTCGGTGTGCTGGGTAGTAGACATCAACAACCACGAGCAGCTCGCATCGGTGGGCGCTGTCGGCGAGCTGCTAGTCGAGGGCCCCATTCTTGCGCGCGGCTATCTTAACGACGCAGAGAAGACGAGGACGGCCTTCGTCGAGGATCCAGCCTGGCTTCTGGCGGGCGGAGGTAGCTGCCCTGGCCGGCGCGGTAGGCTGTATAAGACGGGCGACCTCGTTCGCTACGATCCTGACGGCAATCTTATCTACGTAGGCCGCAAAGATGCCCAAGTTAAGGTACGCGGGCAGCGGGTGGAGCTGGGCGAGGTGGAGCACCACGTGCGAGAGTGCATGCCCGAGACTGACAGGATAGCCGTCGAAGTGATCTTGCTAGAGGGACACAAGAACAACGCAATGCTTGCAGTTTTCTTGGAACTGGACGATGAATTTGGCAATATTCCGACACCTCCAACGGATGAGAAGACAAAAGCTAGCTCACTGGCGCGAGTGATCTTCCCAGTCGGTACAGACAATAAGCTGGCAGAGCGGCTTCCGGGCTACATGGTGCCAGCTGTGTACTTTGCCATTGCACAGATGCCCATGACAATGTCTGGAAAGACGGACAGGAAGCGGCTGCGCGAGATCGGGGCGTCGTTCTCCGCCCAGCAGCTGGTCGAGCTGCGCACGTTGAGCCAGGGCGTGAAGCGGGCGCCGACTACAGGAGCAGAGCAAGCGATGCAGCAGCTTTGGGCGCGGGTGCTGAACATCAAGGTGGACAGCATCGGACTGGACGACAGCTTCTTCCGCCTGGGCGGCGACTCGATCGCGGCGATGAAGCTGGTGGGCGAGGCGCGCAGGCACGGCGTGCAGCTGACCGTTGCAGGCCTCTTTCGCCATCCTCGTCTGGAACAATGTACTTCTATGGCCATCTCGCCCATTCATGATTCGCCCATCGCCATCCCTCGCGTCGATCACGAGGGGCCTGTCGAGCAATCGTTTGCGCAGGGGCGACTGTGGTTCCTGGAACAACTGTACCCTAGCCTGACCTGGTACCTCATGCCCTTCGCAGTACGCATCAAAGGCCCACTCCAGCTTGCAGCTCTCAAGTCTGCGCTTCTCGCAGTAGAGTACCGTCACGAGACGCTTCGCACTACCTTTGCTACCGTGGGAGGAAAGAGTGTGCAAGTGGTTAAGCCTTTCAGATCAAGAGAGGTGAATGTTATCGACGTTGCCCAAGGCGACAAGCAGGGCATCGCGAACACCATACAGCAAGACCAGGCAGCTCCCTTTGACCTAACTGTGGAGCCTGGATGGAGAGTTTCCATCTACAGGATTGATCAATACGACCACGTGTTGTCTATTGTCATGCACCACATCGTCTCTGACGGCTGGTCTGTTGACGTGCTTACGCGTGAGCTGGGTGCATGCTACTCTGCCGCAGTCCGCGGCCAGGACCCGCTGTCGCAGATGCAGCCTCTGTCAATACAGTATCGCGACTTCTCTGTGTGGCAGAGACAACAAGCCCAGGTTGATGAGCACGATAGACAGCTCGAGTACTGGGTTGCGCAGCTGCAAACAAGCCGGCCGGCCGAGCTACTCTGCGACAAGCCGCGGCCAGCTACCTTGTCTGGCCATGCTGATGTGCGGACATTGGAGGTAGATGCCTTGTTGTTCGCCAGGCTACAAGAGTTCTGCGAAGCACGCGGGGTGACGCTGTTTGTGGTTCTGCTCGCTGCCTTCCGGGCTACGCACTTCCGTCTCACTGGGCAAGAAGATGCAACCATTGGGACAGCGAACGCCAATCGAGATCGATCGGAGTTGAGAGATATGATAGGCTTCTTTGTCAACATGCAATGCCTGCGGATCACAGTTGAAGATGAAACATTCGAAGAGCTAGTCCAGCAGGTGCAAAAGGTAGCAGTGGCGTCGCTAGCCGGCCAGGATGTCCCCTTCGAGAGGATCGTGTCGAAGCTCAAGAAAGAAAGGGATCTGTCTCGCCACCCGCTGGTGCAGCTCATCTTCGCTGTGCACTCTCAGCGAGACCTAGGCAAGCTCATGCTAGAGGGTGTGGAGACCGAAAGCATGAGCAACACAGCGACGTCGAGATTCGACCTGGAGTTCCACTTCTTCCAAAATGTGAATGGGCTACGAGGGGAAGTCATATTTTCAACAGACCTTTATGCTTCAGAGACGATCGAGAACATGCTGTCCCTTTTCCGACATATCCTTGACACCTGCCTCAAGGAGCCAAAGGTGGTGGTTGCGTCCATGGCGTTGCTGACCGAAGCCAACTACGCCCAGCTTGATGAGATGGGACTTGTTCGAGTTGAACAGACGGCATACCCATGTGACTCGAACATCGTTGACCTTTTTCACCGGCAAGCCTCTGCCCATCCGTCCCGGATTGCCGTCAAAGATGCGTCGGAAGAGATGAGCTACGCCCAGCTAGACACAGCGTCTGACTTTTTGGCTGGGTGGTTAGCTAAATTGTCGTTTGCTCCCGAGACGCTCGTTGGCGTGTTTGCAGCCCGAAGCTGCCAGACGATCGTTGCGTTTCTGGGCATTCTCAAGGCCAACCTGGCCTACCTACCGTTCGATGTGAAGATACCAGCGGGGCGAATGAAAGCCATCTTGTCCTCTCTTCCTAGTGGTCAGAGAGTGGTACTCGTTGGAGCTGACGTCCAGCCTCCCGACATCAAGCTGAACACCGTCAAATTTGTCCGCATTGTAGGGGCCTTAGAGGAACAGGCGAATGAGATGTCTGTTCCTCAAGAACCAACAGCGCCTGCTGCCGGGCCTTTAGCGACGAGTCTCGCGTATGTCATGTTCACGTCCGGGTCGACGGGCCAGCCGAAGGGAGTCATGGTAGAGCACCGCGGCATCGTGCGCTTGGTTCGAAACAACAACCTTGTGCAGCACCTGCCGGTCCTGCCGGAGACGCGAGTCATGGCGCACGTAACGGCTCTCGCTTTTGATGTCTCCACGTGGGAGATATACGCTTGTCTGCTGAACGGTGGGACGCTGGTTTGCGTCGACGCCATGACCGTCCTCGATCCAGTGGCTGTATCTCAGATCTTCCATCGAACGAATATCAACATGGCTGTACTTACGCCAGCGCTTTTCCGACACTATGCGCAAGAGGCGTCTGCGGTGCTGACGAATCTTGAGATGCTTTGCTTGGGAGGAGAAGCGCTGCACCCGCGCGATGCTTCTGAAGCACTGCGGCTCCTTCCGGGTAAAGCAGTCAATTGTTACGGTCCTACCGAGAACACCGGCATCAGCGCAATTTTTGTCCTCACCGAGGAAGAGCACTGCGTTAACGGCGTCCCCATTGGCCGCGCACTCAGCAACTCTGGCGCCCACGTCATGGACCCGGATCTTCGACTCGTTCCTCTTGGCGTGATCGGAGAGCTCGTGGTCACAGGCGACGGCCTGGCGCGGGGTTACACTGATCCCGAGAGGAATATCGACCGCTTCGTATCGGTCACAATTGCTAGTCAGACAGTTAAGGCCTACCGGACAGGCGACTACGCCCGCCATCGTGTCACGGATGGCCAGCTGGAATACTTTGGCCGAATGGACGGACAGGTCAAGATCCGGGGGCAGCGCATCGAGCTGGGCGAGATCGAGCACGTCCTCCGCAGCCAAAAGCGTGTCAGCGACGCAGTGGCTGTGCGACAACAACGTGACGGCGATGACGTCCGACTCGCTGGCTTCATCATAGTCGATGAAGACGCTGCAATGGCCGACGAGCAGGTCGATGATGGAGATGGTAATGACGGCGACGAGGACGAATCGCAGCATGTGGAAACTTGGGAACAGCAATTCGACAACGACATTTACTCACCTATCAACAACATCCAGTCCGAACGCATTGGGCGAGACTTCACCGGGTGGACTTCCATGTATGACGGCAGCGAGATAGATGAGATAGAGATGAACGAGTGGCTAGACGATACGATACACACAATGCTCAACGGCAGTAAGCCCGGCAGCGTGGTCGAGATCGGATCGGGTACCGACATGGTCCTCTTCAACTTGGGCGACGACCTGCAAAGCTACGTCGGACTTGACCCGTCGAGAAAGGCAATCGAGTTTGTTGTGAAGACAGCAAAGTCCATCCCAGCGTTAGCGGGCAAAGTCCGCCTGCACAGGGCCACAGCAATCGACATTGGCCGGTTGGAGCCGTCAGTCACAGCAAACCTTGCCAGTCTAAACTCAGTCGTTCAATACTTCCCCAGCCAAGAGTACCTGTTCAAGGTCGTCCAAGAGCTACTCCAGGTCTCAGGCATCCAGACCATCTTCTTTGGCGACGTTCGATCTTATGCGCTACATCGAGAGTTTCTGGCAACCCGGGCACTGCGCATGGCTGGCGACAAGGCAACCATGGCAGACATTCGACACATGGTGACCGACATGGAGCGAGTGGAAGCAGAGTTGCTTGTCGACCCAGCATTCTTCACTGCCCTACCAGGCCGTCTGCCGGAGCTTGTGGAGCATGTCGAGATACTGCCGAAGAGGGTGAAGGTGACGAACGAGCTGAGCTGCTATCGCTACGCTGCGGTTATTCACGTTAGGTCTCGATCTGGACCAAAGCGGGAGATTCAAGTCGTGAAAGAAGACGAATGGATCGATTTCTCGGAGCGCAAGCTAGACCGCCAATATCTTCGACAGCAGCTAAGAAGTCTCTCTGGCTTGTCTGTAGCAGCTGTAAGCAACATTCCTTACAGCAAGACCATCGTCAGCCGGTGCCTTGTCGAGGCGCTTGACGATATGGATGCAGACACTCGCGATGCTCCAGGCTGGCTATCATCGGTCTATCATCAAGCGCAGCACAAGCCATCCCTGTCCGCCACTGATCTGGTCGAGTTGGCACAGGAATCGGGCTGCCGTGTCGAAATTAGTTGGAACAGGCAGTACTCACAGCGTGGTGGTCTCGACGCCATCTTTCATCGGTCTCCGCCAAGGAACGGTGAGAACAGAAGATTGTTCCGATTCCCTACCGAGCACACAGATCGGCCGCCGCATAATCTCAGCAGCAGACCGTTGCGGCAGCGGGTGCTGAAGAAGATCCAACAGCAGCTGCTGGCGATGTTACAAGCCCAGTTGCCGGCATACATGGTTCCTCAGGTGATCACGGTGCTGGACGCGATGCCAGTAACACAGAATGGTAAGGTGGACCGCAAGGCTCTGGAGCAGCGGGTACAAACAGAACGCATCAGCAAAGCGCCAGTGCAGCAGTCTATTTCGGACAGGGAGCTGCGGATGCAGAAGTTATGGGCAGGGGTGCTGGGCGTCGCGGCGGACAGCATCGGACTGGACGACAGCTTCTTCCGCCTGGGCGGCGACTCGATCGCGGCGATGAAGCTGGTGGGCGAGGCGCGCAGGCACGGCGTGCATCTGACCGTTGCAGACCTCTTCCGCTGCCCCAAGCTCGCGGCGCTGGCCAGCTTGGACGTCGACAGCCGCGACATTGTAGTGGAAGAGCAGATCGCCGCTTTCTCTCTGCTGAGCGCGGACGCAGATGCTGTGCATGTCCGCGAGGAAGTCGCAACCAGCTGTGGCATAGATGCAAACCTTGTAGAGGACGCCTACCCATGCTCGCCGCTACAGGAGGGGCTGATGTCGCTGACAGCAAAGCGAGCAGGTGACTACATCATGCAAAGCGTGCTGGAGCTGCGAGCCGACGTGGACGAGCACGCCTTTCGAGCGGCATGGGAGCAAGTTGTCCAGTCTACAGCCGTCTTGCGTACGCGGATCGTGCAGCACAGCGAGCTCGGCTTGATGCAGGCGGTGGTGACAGAAGACATTCAATGGATAGAGACTGAAGGACTCGAAGCGTATCTGGACAAGGACAAGTCGACCTCGATGGGCCTGGGCGATCTGCTGGCCCGCTATGCTGTAGTAAAGGAAAAGCGCAGAGGACAAGAGGAGAGAGCAGCAGCAGGGAAGCGATGGTTCGTGTGGACGGTCCACCACGCGCTGTACGACGGCTGGTCGCTGCCACGCATCATGGGCGCGGTGGAGAAGGCGTACCGCGGGGCTGATATGCAGAAGCAGCCAGGCTTCCGCGCCTTCATCAAGCACCTTAGCCGCCAGGACCCCCACGAGGCGGCGGCGTACTGGCAGAACGCTCTGGCGGACTGTGAGGCGACGCCGTTCCCCGCGCTGCCGGTGGCGGTGCAGCAGCCGGTTGCCGATGCGACAGTGCACTACCAGTGTCCTCCGCTGCCCAAGACGGCGTCCGACGCAACGATGTCGACGCTGGTGCGGGCTGCGTGGGCGGTCCTAGCCAGCCAGTACACCGGCTTGGACGACGTGGTGTTTGGCGCGGTGGTGACGGGACGGAACGCGGCTATGGCGGGCATCGAGGCAATGCTTGGACCTACCATTGCAACTGTGCCGGTGCGGGTGCGCATAGAGAGAGGCCAGACCGTCAGAGCTTTCGTGGAAGGCGTGCAGCAGCAGGCAATGGAGATGATGCCGCACGAGCAGACAGGCCTGCAGCGGATCGCCAAGATAGGAGCGGACGCTCGGCACGCCTGCGGCTTCCAGACGCTACTGGTGGTGCAGCCGGCCGAGGATGGCCTCGCGGGCGACAGCGTGCTAGGAGCATGGCGCGGCAATTCGGAGCTGCAGGGCTTCACAACGTATGCACTGATGGTGCAGTGCACGCTGGCTGCTGAAGAGATGCGCATCACGGCCAGCTTCGACGAGCGCGTCATCGAGCGCTGGCTGGTCGGGAAGATACTGGGCCAGCTTAGTTTCGTCATGCAGCAGCTGGCTGCAGCAGACGCAGAGATGAAGGTGGCCGACATCGATACACTGACGCCTGACGATAAACAGCAGTTATGGGAGTGGAATGCAGCCGTTCCATCGGCAGTCGAGCGCTGCATCCACGACCTCTTCGCAAAGCAAGCAGCAGCTCAGCCTAATGCGCCAGCCATCTGCGCTTGGGACGGCGAACTGACGTACAGCGAGCTTGACATGCTGTCCACCAGGCTAGCTAGCCACCTTGTCGGCCTTGGGGTCAAGGCCGAGAGTGTCGTCCCGCTGTGCTTCGAGAAGTCCATGTGGACAGTAGTGGCGATGCTGGCGGTGCTAAAGGCTGGCGGAGCCTTCGTGCCACTTGACCCAGACCATCCAAGTAATCGCCATAAAGACATTCTCGCGCAGACAAAAGCTAGCTTGATACTCACCTCAACACAATACGCATCGCTTTGGAAAGCCACAGAACTCGAGGTTGTTATTGTGAGTGAAGCAGATCTCCGTCGACTGTCTGTAGGCAATGGTCGCGCGCAAAATATGTCTCGACCAGGCAACGCTGCATACGTTATTTTCACCTCTGGCAGCACTGGCACGCCCAAAGGAGTCGTTCTACAGCATCAGGCGGTTTCCACAGGCTGTCTAGGTCACGGGGAAGCGTTCGGCTTTACACAGCACACCCGAGCCTTGCAGTTCGCTTCCTACACGTTTGATGCTTGCATTACTGAGATTTTCACTACGCTGGTCTTCGGCGGCTGTGTGTGCGTGCCATCCGAGGGTGACAGGCGCGACAGGCTAGTCAGCGTGATCAACTCTCTGAGCATCAACTGGGCGCTGCTCACTCCATCTGTTGCGCGGCTCCTCGATCCTGGTGCGGTGCCCATGCTCAAAGTGCTGGTCATGGGAGGAGAACATGTTCTTTCATCGGACTGGAAGAGATGGGCAGGCACTGCTACGACCATTAGTGCGTATGGTCCTGCCGAATGCTGCGTCTGCTGTACGGTGTATGCAGACGTGCATAGCTTTACGTCAGGGGCGATTGGGACGTCAGTCGCTTCGGTGTGCTGGGTAGTAGACATCAACAACCACGAGCAGCTCGCATCGGTGGGCGCTGTCGGCGAGCTGCTAGTCGAGGGCCCCATCCTTGCGCGCGGCTATCTCAACGATGATGACAAGACGAGGGCGGCGTTTGTCCAGGACCCGGCCTGGCTGCTGGCGGGCGGAGGTAGCTGCCCTGGCCGGCGCGGTAGGCTGTATAAGACGGGCGACCTTGTCTACATGGGCCGCAAGGACGGCCAAGTTAAGGTGCGCGGCCAGCGGGTGGAGTTAGGCGAGGTGGAGCACCACGTGCGAGAGTGCATGCCGGCGGCGGAGCGGGTAGCAGTGGAGGTGGTCCTGCCGACAGGAGAAGGAGCTAGCGCAGTGTTAGCGGCTTTCTTGCAGCTGGACAGTGAAGAGAGCAAAGCAGTGCAGACGGACGAGGCGGCCAAAGCTGGCTCGATGGCGCGGGTGATCTTTCCAGCCAGCGCAGACGCAAAGCTGGCGAAGCAGCTGCCGAGCTACATGGTGCCACAAGTGTATTTTGCGGTCGTCGAACTGCCGACGACGACGTCTGGCAAGACGGACCGGCGGCGGCTGCGCGAGATCGGAGCGTTGTTCTCGGCGCAACAGCTGGCGGAGCTGCAGACGGCGAGCGGGGGCGGGGGCGCCAAGCAAGCACCGTCGACGGAAGCGGAGCGGACGATGCAGCAGCTGTGGGCGCAGGTGCTGAACATCAAGCCCGGTAGAATTGGCCTCGACGACAGCTTCTTCCGCCTGGGTGGAGACTCGATCACAGCCATGCAGCTGTCTGTAAGCGCTCGTCGGTTTCACATCCACCTCTCTACACGCGACGTCTTTGAGAAGAAGACCATCCGGCAACTTGCCCGCAATGTAGACGCAGGAGAACCTCTCGCTTTGCCGACAGCCACCAGAGACGCCACCAACACACTGTTCAACCTCTCGCCAATCCAAGAGCTGTATCTCTCACTCGAAAGCACCGGCAAAGCTTGCTTCGACCAGCACTTCTTCTTGCGCCTCAGCGACCCGACGCAGAAGGAGCTGCTGCACTCGGCTTTCTGCACCCTTGTCGACCGGCACTCCATGTTGAGAGCTCGATTCTGCAGACCGAACGACGGCGCGTGGCAACAGTACATCTCAGACCATGTCGGTGCGTCTTTTGCTGTGCAGTATGTCCAGTCCAGCGATCCTGAGGTGATCACACAGGCCATCGCCAACAGTCGCAGCTCTTTGGACATCGAGAATGGGCCCGTCGTGGCAGCCGTGCTGTGCGACGAGGGCGGCCAGCAGTCTCTATTCGCCGTGGCCCACCACCTGGTGATTGACCTGGTTTCATGGCGCGTGCTTCTGGAAGAGCTGGAGGAGTTGCTGTTGAATCGAGCGCTTCCTCCAGTATCCTCACTTAGCTTCCCAACCTGGGTCACGGCCCAAACCGAGTACATTACGAAGCATGTGGACTTTGATAGCGCATCACACGCTGAGGAACACAAGAGTCAGCTGTCTTACTGGGACGCACATCCCGATACTGTCACGTATGGCAATACGGTCACTGAGCAGTTTACACTGGACAGCTGGACGACCTCTGCTCTCCTCGGAGACTGCAACGAGGCGTACGAAACACGTCCTTTTGAGCTCATGATAGCCGCTCTGGCCCACTCGTTCGCTCTCGCCTTTACCGATCGATGTCCGCCCACAATCTTCACCGAGACCCACGGGCGCGAAGTGTGGGATGACAGCATCGACTTGATGCGAACTGTAGGATGGTTTACGAGCATGTATCCCGTGCAGGCTTCGCGCAGTCGGGAAGACAGCCTGCTCCGTACCATCTGCCAAACCAAAGACTGCACTCGTGCGTTCAAGCACAGCGGCTGGCTGTACTTTGCATCTCAATTTGCAGACCAGCGCCGTGCTGACGCTTTTAAGTCCATATTTCCTGTGGAGGTGACGTTCAACTACTCAGGCGTCTACCAGCAGCTCGAACGCAAGGAGTCCCTCTTGAAGCAAGGCGCTGTTCCTGGAACATGTGGCCCCGCGTCGATGGCAGCAACACCACGGTTCTCTTTGTTTGAAGTCTCTTGCCACATCGAGAACGGTTGCGCGCACGTCGCTGTTGTGAGCGACAGTACTGTAAGATACCAGGACCGCATCAGAGACTGGGTCCAGCAATACAAGACCACCTTGTTAGGTATGCCGTCTCTCCTCCAGGGCCGTGGCCCCGAATGGACGCTGAGTGACCTTCCGCTCGCCTTCACGTCGTACCAAGACCTCGACCACTTCTCCAACCATACGCTGGCTGGGCTGCACATCCGAACAGAAGACGTCGAAGATGTCTATCCTTGCTCTCCAATGCAGCAAGGCATACTCATCAGTCAGAGCAAAGACGGAAACGCCTATCGCAGCTGCTTCGTGTTTGAAGCTGTATCTTTGCAAGACACTGACGTTGACTGCTCTCGATAACAGCAAGCTTGGAGGGCTGTAGTCAAGCGACACTCGCTGCTACGGACGCTTCTGGTGGACAACGTCTCTGGGAGCTCAGGAACCACCAACGTCGTGCTGAAGAACCCAGAGCCGGTCATCTCGTTCTACCGCGCGGCAGAAAGTACGGCGACGATTGAGTTGTTCCGCGCGCGCGGCATTCCTGGTCCTCAGCAGGCAAGCGGGTTGCAGCACCACCTCTCCATCTGCCAGCTCGAGAACGGTCGGGTGTACCTCTGCCTTGACATCAACCATGCTATCTTTGACGGTCATGCGAAGGGAGTGCTTTTGCGCGATCTGCAATCAGCCTACAGCGCTGATCTTGACCCACACAACGCTTCGTTCCGAGATGTTGTGTCTTACCTAGTGCAGCAGCCACAGGAGAGCGCACTCCAGTACTGGGTAGGGTACTTACGTGGCATCGAGCCGTGCCACTTCCCCTCAATGGCAGACGGGGAGGGCGGAACTTGCAGAGACGGAGTGGTGCAGGTAAAAGGGCTCGATATGAACGACATCCACGCTTTCTGCCAACAGTGGGAGCTCACGCCCGCTACCATCATACAGACTGCGTGGGCCTTAGTGCTTGCTGCTTACACAGGATCTAAAGACCCGTGCTTTGGCACTCTCTCATCAGGACGCGATCTGCCAATCGACAAAGTCCAAGAGATTGTCTGTCCAATGATCAACATGCTCGTCTGTCGACTAACGATCAGCGAAGAGCAGACTGCACTAGGTGCACTGAGGTCTGTACAGGAGGACTACTCGAACAGCCTTCCGCACCAAACGTTCCCCCTGGCAAACGTGCATAGCGCTCTGCAGCTGGGAACCTCCGCCCTGTTCAACACTGCCTTGTCTCTCCAACGGGCTGATGCTGTGCAGAAAGACGGAGAAGCCACCATCATGTTCCGTGAACAAGAGGGCCTGGACCCGACAGAGGTAGGTTGTGGAGCACTGTGGCTTCTGTATGTCTCAACTAAGACTTTGTTTCTAGTATGATATCGTTGTCGGCGCTGCCTATGATAGTATGTCATTGGCTTTCGGGATGCAATTTCGGACTAGCTGTATGAGCCAGGAGCAAGCAGAGCGCGTAGCTGGAACCTTTGGGAAAGCGATCAAAGAGTTGATCACTAGACCAGATTCACGCATATCCGACTTGACACTGCTGGCGGATCAAGATGTTAGTCAACTCTGGGCGTGGAGCGGCGAGGTGCCGGTGGCGGTCGAGCGCTGCATCCACGACCTCTTCACAGAGCAAGCAGCAGCTCAGCCTAACGCGCCAGCCATCTGCGCTTGGGACGGCGAGCTGACGTACAGCGAGCTTGACGCGCTGTCCACCAGGCTAGCTAGCCACCTTGTCGGCCTTGGGGTCAAGGCCGAGAGCGCCGTCCCGCTGTGCTTCGAGAAGTCCATGTGGACAGTAGTGGCGATGCTGGCGGTACTAAAGGCTGGCGGAGCCTTCGTGCCGCTGGACCCCGCCCATCCACGCAGCCGGTACGACGAGATTCTCAAGCAGACAAAGGCCAGCGTGCTGCTCACGTCGGCGCGTTATGAAGTACTCTGGCAGCACTTAGAACTTGCTGTGGTCACTGTAAGCCCAGCATCTATCACTCTCATGAACGACGAACCTAGCATCGGCTCAGCTGCAGCTGCAGCTGCAGTGGCTGCTCCAAGCAATGCAGCGTACGTAATATTCACATCTGGAAGTACTGGAACGCCCAAGGGCGTTGTCATAGAACACCAAGCGCTTGCGACTAGCTGCCGCGAGGGAGAGAGATTCGGGCTCACACAGCGCACACGAGCCCTCCAGTTCGCTTCCTACACGTTTGATGCTTGCATCGCTGAGATTATTACGACACTACTGTTTGGTGGCTGTGTGTGCGTGCCATCCGAGACTGATAGGCACGGTAATCTATCCCAAGTTGTGAGTGCTATGAATGTTAACTGGACAGTGCTTACACCATCTGTCGCAAGGCTCTTAAAGCCAACAGAGGTTTCTTGTCTTGACGTAGTAACACTAGCTGGCGAACATGTCAGTTCAGTAGATTGGCAGAGATGGGCTGGTTATGTTCAAGTGATGAACGCATATGGACCTACAGAATGCTGTATCTGCTGTGCAGTGTATACGGATACCCAACCATTCAAGTCCGGAACAATCGGAAAGCCAGTCGCTTCGGTGTGCTGGGTGGTAGACCCTGAGGACTACAATCAGCTTGTCCCGCTAGGCTCAGTTGGAGAACTGCTGGTAGAGGGCCCCATCCTTGCGCGCGGCTATCTCAACGATGATGGCAAGATGAGGGCGGCGTTTGTCCAGGACCCGGCCTGGTTGCTTGCAGGCGGCGGAGACTGCCCTGGCCGGCGCGGTAGGCTGTATAAGACGGGCGATCTTGTCTGCTACGACCCTGACGGCAACCTTGTCTACATGGGCCGCAAGGACAACCAAGTCAAGGTGCGCGGCCAGCGGGTGGAGTTAGGCGAGGTGGAGCACCACCTGCGGGAGTTCATGGCCGAGACGCAGCAGCTGGCGGTAGAAGTGATTGAGCCAGGAGGGGAGGAGAAGAATGCAGCACTCGCGGCCTTCCTGCAGATGGACGAGGTGCAGCTGGACGACAAAAGTGAGGAACATGACGGAGGGCAAGACGCACCAGTAGCTGGCGAGCCCGAGATGCTGGCACGGGTAGTGTTTCCGCGAGAGGTGGAGGAGCAGATGCTAAAGAGGCTGCCCGAACATATGGTGCCAAGCGTGTACTTTGCTGTCGGGCAGCTGCCGATGACAGTGTCTGGCAAGACGGACAGGAAGCGGCTGCGCGAGATCGGGGCGTCGTTCTCGGCGCAGCAGCTAGCAGAGCTGCGGACGGCGAGCGAGGGCGCCAAGCGAGCGCCGACGACGGAGGCGGAGCGGACGATGCAGCAGCTTTGGGCGCGGGTGCTGGGCGTCGCGGCGGACAGCATCGGACTGGACGACAGCTTCTTCCGCCTGGGCGGCGACTCGATCGCGGCGATGAAGCTGGTGGGCGAGGCGCGCAGGCACGGCGTGCAGCTGATCGTTGCCGATCTCTTCCGCCATCCCACGCTCGCCCAGATATCTCAGGCCGGTCTGGCCTCCCCCAACAGCTCACCACAGCCAGTTCCACCGTTCTCCCTTCTCCCATTCACCGTCAAGGACAGCATTCTCTACCAAAGCTCTATTCGGCAGGAACACGTGGCCGACATCTTGCCCACGACCCACGTGCAACGCCTCTTTGTCAATTGGGGTATCGAGTCGCCCTGTGAGGCTTTCAACTACTTCTTCCTCGATATCGGACCGCAGCTAGATGCACAGCTACTCCACGACAGCTGTCGTAGACTTGTCGACCACTTTCCAATCCTCCGCTCCCAGTTCATCTCCTTTCGCGAGAAGCTTTGGCAGGTTATTCTGCTACGCCCCCAACTATGTTTTACCATATTCGAAGTCAACGGATCCCTGTCTGAGGCCACGCGCAGGATCTGTCTAGAAGACATCCACAAGGCTGATCCGCTCGCGCTTCCGACTTCGTTCACGCTGTTGCGAGACAAGCTGGTCGGCCATCGCCTGATCGTTCGTCTTTCGCATGCTCAGTACGACGGTGTGTGCGCTCCCGTCATCCTCAAGACCCTGGCCGCGTTGTACGCGCAAGAGACTCCGCCCATCGCGCCGAGCTTCTCGACCTATCTAGCGCACGCCCGTACTCAGCGCGATGCGTCGGCGCGCTACTGGCGAGAACTTTTGAAAGGCTCGCGCATGACCAGGGCGACTGCGCGTCTTCGCCCAAAGGCAGGTGGGCTGCCTGCCCTTGACAACATCAAGGTTGAAAGAGTGATTCGCGCTCCTCGACTCCCCCACAACATCACCATGGCCTCACTGCTCAGCTCGGCTTGGGCACTGGTCCTCTCGAGCATTACGGGCGAAGAAGATGTCGTCTACGGACACACAGTTGCTGGTCGCAACTCCGACATCCCAGGTATCACTGAGATTGTTGGGCCTTGCTTGAACGTTGTGCCAGTCAGGGTCCGCATACAGCCAGCAAAGACACCGGCAGATCTCATCTGCTACGTCCACGAGCAGCATGCATCGCTCGGGCAGGCAGACTCGGCGCAGCTAGACGAGATCGTCCACGAATGCACGGACTGGCCTGCCGGGTCGGAGTTTGACTCGGTAGTGCAGCATCAGAACATCGACGAGCACCCTGGCGTCTGTTTTGCGGGAGCGACGACGAAGGTTCAATGGTTCGACAACCCTTTCTGGATAGCGCGACAGCTGTACTTCTTCTCGCTCCCGCAAGCCGACCAGCTGAAGCTTACAGTCGCCGGCAACACGCACATCCTGACAGCCGAGGCGGCACACTCTATACTTGACATGCTCGCTACAACGATAGCAGAGCTGTCACGGAACATAGACGAGCCGCTTGCTTTGTGTAGATTTCCATTTCCTTTGTGTCTTTGAACTCTTTAGCGATGGTGGGTTAAACGAGAAACGAAAGTGAGAAATGAAAACGAAAAAAAAGACAAAAAAAAAGAAGTTATTAGCGAGTTATTCCTCTTGCTGCTGTTCCCTATTTCGTTTGTTTCCTGAGATTTCTAAGGGGAGGGAAGAGAACATGTGTTCCAGGGGGCTTTTTTTTTATTTATTTTTTTGCAATAGACATGGTCACTGTATAGACACAATACGATATCAGGCTACGGAGCCGATGAATGCTCAAATTGAGTCAAGTCGTAGAACGTGGAACCCTGTATCAACCATTCATGTCAATCTTATAACTATCCATTTCGTGACCAAATTAGCCTCGTTGTCCGACTGGCATACTCTTCTGGGCGCAATGAACCGCACAAGCGCCGTCTAGATTGTCGCTTAAGACACCTGCAGTACTTTGTTTGAACAGGCCTACAGCATGTATCATGTTAATTAGTAATTCTTGAAGCTTTACAGAAAACAATCGCTTCTCTGTAGTAGGTACGTACTAAAGTACAATACGTAGGCCAAACGCTATGAGGTAAGCCGGCTCGCACTGAGTAGCAACTTGACCATTGCTATGTGGCCACCACTTGCGGCTGACATAAAGGGAGTGAGTCCCACACATTTAGCTATTGTAGAGTCCGCTCCATGATTGAGCAGCAGCTTAACTATCTTAAGATGGCCTGTTTGTATTTCCTAGGCACAGGCTTTGCGCGCTATTGCTGTTTGCTGTGCTTGCGCCTACTTCCTAGCTAAGCAGCCCAACTACATCGAGCTTATCATTATATCGTACTCTGCAAGATTGCCTTTACTCTCTACGCAAATATATTTTATAGATAACAGCTATCAGATTGGTATTAGTCTTGCTAATTCTAGCTAACTGCTAATTACATATTCTTGTCAGGGGCAGTGACATCGCTCAGGAATTGCGTTAACTTGCGTGCAGAAACTACTGTCGCCAATTGTATCTGGTGTCAAGCTATCACTTTTCTAAGATCTATTCAGAAAGCTAGCGTATAGCGAGACTTCTTATATATAATACATTCCTTCATAAAGAAGCTGACAAAGTTTTAGATTAAATATGTACGTCTTGTGCTATCTCTATTATATTATGCGGAAGATGCAATTATAAAGTACGCTAGAATTATATAGAAACTAAAACATAAATCGCTGAAGTTCAACATCTGTCCAACGACCCACCTTCTCCGCCAACCACATGTCCTTTGCTTGTTCAGTCGCTTTACCTGCAACACCAACAGGCTCGTAGTACTCGCCGCTCTTCACCTCCGATGACACTGACGCCCACAGCTGATTCCATGCGCCTTTCTCCACCGTCATCATAAGCGGCTTACCGACCTTCAACAGCACGCGAACAGGCAGCGACGCATCATCGGCGCCTGCTTGCAAGCCCGTGTTCACGACACCCGGGTGTATAGACGCCCACTTGATGTCCCGGTGCATTTGCGCCATGTGGCGCGTCCAGAGAATGCTGGCAGTTTTACTCTGGCCATAGCGCTCCATGCCGCCCATCTGCTCCGCAGGCGTCTTGAGGGATTCAAAGACGACGCCTGCCTTGGGAGCACCTGAATGAGCGCCAGAAGATACAACGATGACGCGGACGTCGGCAAAAGGGTCACTGGCTGCGGTACTTTTCAGAATTGGAAGGAGCAGCTTCGCGAATAGAGCGTGGCCGAGATGGTTTGTACCGAACTGGACTTCGTAGCCGTCTTTTGTGACAGCAGGTGGGCATGCCATTATCCCAGCGTTGAGCATCAGGATGTCGAGACGTCGCGCCTCAGATAAGAATCGACGTGCTGCTTGTTGGACAGAGTCTAGGGAGTTGAGGTCTAGTTGAAGGGGCTTGATGACGGGCAGAATGCTTCCGCCCACTTGGGCGTGGATTTCTCGGATCGCTTCATTTGCTTTGTCGAGGTTTCGGGACGCCATCCATATTTCGGCAGGACCGTGGCGTGCATATTCGAGGATGGCTTGTTTGCCTAGACCGTTGTTGCCTCCGGTCACGATGATCACTTTGCCTTGGAGGTGAGGAATTTCCGTTGCGGGTGAAAATGATCTAGAACACATTGTGGTCGAGTTGTGGAATATGCGGATTGTAACTTAGGTATAATTAAGAAGCAGACTAAACTTTAGAGGAGGAGATATAGAGCAACGAAGAAGATAGAAGTCGATATTATACTCTCAACGAGCATACAGCTTTCTATTTAAACAGCTCGGCTGACTGTATCTTACATACGTTCCACAACCTTTGGCCCTTGATAGACTGTGGTGTCTGTTACTATAATCGGCAGCTGAACATGGTTGGTCCTCGGACATTACTTAACTCCACTAGTAAGATTGCACTTTCGTTGGCTCAGCCATTATAGAGAACCACAATGTTATCCCAAACCGGACAAGCGCGATCCCATCAGGAGCTGCGCCTGTGCTAGCGTGGAGGGCCTGAAGTCACACTTACTTCGAAGACAAACCACGGACCGCATGCGAATGGGGCTAATCTTACAGTGTATCAGGGCTGATCGAAAACGCACAATTTTTATCTCCTTTTAGCAGCGGGTGACAAAGCGCAGACCGCTGCCCTGATTCGGCCTTTCGAGGAGATTTGTAGCGAGCGCCCATAGAGAAGTCTCACCTCTCATACGGGGCTGATATCCCACTAATTCATCTCGTTCAGAAGTTGGTCACTTAAGACATGCAATGAGATCTTTTCTGACTCGAACGGGCTGAACTCAGCATACAAGACTTTTCAAGCATTAATCAGCTTCTACAAGATGATACCTTCTTGCTTCCGCAGGTCGCATTTCTCATCCAGCTGTTGTTCGTGTTGTAGAGTTCCCTATCAACATTGAGGTGGTAATCGGCGTTGAGCTGGGTAGGGCCTAGTTCGGAGAACTAGGCATGTGGGGCGGGTACGTACCTTTATAGTACAACATTCTATAACGTGTCTGTATAGCGAGTGGCTCAGTATAGCGAGTGGCTCACCGTGCCAAGACCCCATCAACTTCTACCACAACACTACTGTTAAACGTGATGCCTCAAAAACCAAGTGATACTTCAGCTGCCAAAGAAGCTCGATTACAGCTTGCACTTCAAGCTCTTGAAAAAGACGCGACATTAACTCAACGGCGTGCCGCAGCTCTCTATAACGTGCCTCAAAAATCGATTAGCAATCGACGCGCTGGAAAACTGTCCCGACAAGATTCTACGCCCAACTCAATGAAGCTTCTTGTGACAGAAGAGGAGACGATTGTTGACTATATACTTGACCTTGACGCACGAGGATTTCCGCCGCGCCTTTCTGCTCTCAAAGATATGGCTGATTCTTTGCTGGCTGCCCGCCACCGCGACCCTGTTGGCCCAAACTGGCCTAGAGCATTCATTAAGCGTCGGCCAGAGCTCAAAATGAAGTTCAATCGAAAGTACGACTATAGAAGAGCCCTCTGTGAAGATCCTGAGCTTGTGCAGGACTGGTTCCGCCTGGTACAGAATACCAAAGCCAAGTATGGGATCCAGGACGACGACATGTACAATTTTGACGAGACGGGCTTCATGATGGGCATGCACAACTCGTCAACAGTAGTCACGGCCTCTGACCGTCGATCAAAGCCAAAATCTCTACAGCAGGGCAATAGAGAGTGGGTTATCAGCGTGGTTTGTGTCAGCGCAGCTGGCTGGGCGATCCCACCCTTCATCATCTTTCAGGGCAAGCACCACCTCTCTGCCTGGTATAAGGAAGAGATTCTGCCTAAGGATGGGGTTATTGGGGTCTCCAAGAATGGCTGGACAACAAATGAGCTTGGTATGAAGTGGCTAGAGCACTTTAACAGCCATACAAAAGAGCGCACTATTGGGACCCATCGTCTGCTCNAGATCTGCCCTGGCTGTCGCAAACCCCAAGTAACACCCATGAATTAGGGTCGCAGTCGACTTTAGTGAAGCGGAGGATTCAGAGGCATATAGATAGTTCACCAACAAGTATGGTAGTTGCCTTTGAAAAGCTGGCCAAAGGCGCTGCGATTATCGCGCAGAAGCTGGTGTTGGCGCAAAAACGCGTCGCTGAGCTTGAATCAGCTAACCAAGCCGCCACACAACGAAGATCACACAAAAGAAAGCGGGTACAGAAAGGAGAGACTCTAATAGTTGAAGAGGGAGAGCGATTAGCAGCTCTGAGAGAGTTTGGGGCGCGCAGTGATGGGAAGAAGGTGAAGAAGAGAGCACGCGTTGAAGTAGGTGAGCCATCGCAAAGGCACTGTAGACGCTGTGGTGAGACTGGGCACAATTTGCACACGTGCAAGAAAGATGTAGAAGTAGATTCTGAGTAGATTGGCCTATTTCAATTTCTATTTACTATTATGGTTGCGTTGCAATAGTGGTGTAATGGCTGTGAAGTTGATAGGGTCTTGGCACGGTGAGCCACTCGCTATACTGAGCCACTCGCTATACAGACACGTTATATAGAGTAGTTAACGTTATCTTTCTATAACTTATCAAGAATACTCGTTTTTTTAGTCGACAACTATACTTTAGTAATTAGATAAGTAGAAATAGTAACATATAATCGGTTCTTACACTCTATTATAACTCCAATTCTTTCTTAGTGTGACGGGCTGGTGCCCTTTGGTATTACTCCTCGATAAGATCTCAGATCGTCTCACAGACTCCGGGTGCTCTGCAGCACTCGGATTCTGCTCACACTATCCGAACGACGCTCAGACGCCGGATCTGATCGGCCCGATCGTTGCTCAGGCAACTAGTATTGTATATAGACAGCTATGTAGCTTGGGAGCTTAGCTCCCTATCGAATACAATCCCTTGTATACCAAAGCGATTGCTCCACGGAGCGCAGCCCCTTACACTTAGAACTTATTGTTATGGGCGGAGAGGCATGACTAACGAGTATGCATTCACCTATCGTACAGAAGAAGAAAGATAAGGAAGGTAAGAGAAACTACGTATAAGACCTTCTTATGCTTCTCTTTACTTCGTCACGTGTCCGTACGGAGGAAGGATCACGAGGTTTCCGGTCATGTGACCCTCTAGTAGACTACTTAGGCGCAGCCCTTTACACTTATCGCTACCTTTCTTTAAGTCTTTTACTTTAGCTTTAATCACCCCACTAATGCATAGCTATTAAGTAGGTCCTATTAAACACGGCGTAGTAGACTGTAATAGGAGATTACTCGAAACAGATAACTAAGTTGTTCCTACACTAGATCTCTCACTTATCCGGCTCGCACTAGAACGAAGTGTCTGCTAAATATAACTAACTCTCAAACCGCCAAATATTTGCAGTCGATAGAATGAAGTATGGGTAGAGTTAAAGTCTCCGTTAACAATAATCTATAGCTAGCTATTCGCGAGAACGTAGAAACCTATAGGATTATCGTATATAACTATCGAGAATTGCATTAACTATCTCTTGCTTAAGCAGTATACTTAGCGAAATAAGTTCTAGATGCGGGTCTGGAGGAGGACTCAACGCTAGCTTTATATTATATCTATAGCTAACTAGAATAATCACAGAGGCTCCAGCTATCGTAAAAGGGATCGAGCCTAACGATAAAGACGGCGATAGTATAAGTGTCCAACACGGTCGAGATTAGTACGGTTCCACATACTCCAAATCCCAGCGTAGCTCTCCAGGCATATGCTTGCGTATGTGTTCCTAAGTCTCGTTGCTAAGCAAGGTCGCGAATTCAGGAGCCCAATGAGTGTCGGTGAGAGAGAAAGTGGGCTTGATGTGGTTATCTTGAAGAAAAGACTTCAGCATCTTCTGACGCCTGCGTTCCACTAACAACGATAGTGGTGTCCGACCGTCCTTGTCAGCGGTATTTGGGTCGGCGCCTCTGTCAAGCAAGAGCTTTAATACTTCCTCGCTCCCTCGCCAAGCTGCCCATATCAGAGGCGTCCAACCGCGTTTATCCGCGATGTTTGGATCAGCGTCTTTATTAAGCAAAAGATCAGTCTCGCGCCAATGTCCATTCATAGCTGCCCACAATAGAGGTGTCCGAACATTGTTATCCTTTGCGTTAAGATCCAAATCGCCTTTCTCAAGCAAAAGCTTCGCAGCCGCCTCGTCACCCTTCTCCGCTGCCCGCGATAGCGGTTTCCGACCATCTTTGTCTGCGGTACTTGGATCGGCATCTGTCATGTTCACGATGTGCTCTGTAGAAACTGTAGTGTTGTCGCTTTTTTAAAAGATGAAAATTTGGAAATCTTTCACAAAACGGGTGTTCAATACTCAGAATTCGACAACGGCGCTATGTTAGGTTAACGAGAAACTATGAATATGCCTTGCAGCCTTGCCTTAGTCGTGGATTTCGTTCTAGACGCCCGACCCCTCTTTTAAAAACAATCTCAACTGACTTCTGCAGCTTACCGGCTTCTACGCGCGCCACTTCGTGTATTTCTTGGCACGTGCATTTCATCGATGGAGATAAGGTGTTCAGCTGGAATATTCGTTTGCAGGACTCAGCCCAGCTGGCGTCGGTGCTAGGACACAACACTATCAAGATCTAGGATGTGATGAGTTGCATGTATCTGCAGGCCCCTGAGAGCCATAGAGCCATTAGGTTAACTCAATCGCTGAATATGGCTCCAACAGAGCTCGGATCAAAGTGGATAAGACTACTGCGAAGTCGCCGTGCCGTAAGAGCTTCGGGTATGAGGCTCTGAGCGCTGCTCGGCTGAGCCCGCAGAACCCAGGTGACATGGTTAGACCGGACTTCATGAGCCTTATTGCGAAACCATTGAGGAACCACTTGAAGGACCCCGCATTTGGGTTACAAGGTGATATGTAATATAACCACACTTAACTACATTTTTTTTAAAAAAAAACTACTCGTCTAGAACGCGAGTAAACCCCCACACGTGGGCGCGTTCTTGCGCATCCACCACCAAAAAAGACAAAAAATGGAAAGCTCTCCAGCGGGGAATTGAACCCCGGTCTCCCGCGCATTGTCAATTGACAAGCGGAAATACTGACCACTATACTACTGAAGATAGAATCTTGGCATATATTAATCAAGCTGTGATTGCTGATTGATGGTCGTTAGATTATCTTAAAAAATATATAACGTAAAATATTACCGAGAGGGCCACTTTTTCTTGGCATTGCGAACTTCATATACAAAACACTATGCATCAACAACATAAGGATTTTCTAACTCAACTAGAAGGCAGAATTATTCTAGCTCTTCAGACCTTTCGTACAGGCCAGTTTAAGACTATGCGATGCGCTGCTGCTGCCTATAATAGACCTTTTCGGCACCTTTCTGATCGGCTTAACAAAATTACTTTTTGGCCTCAAGTAACCCCAAACTGCCGCGAGCTTACTATAGCTAAAGAGCAGACAATCTCACGGTATATTGTTTACCTAGAATCGCGAGGAATTGCCCCCCAACTATGTTACCCCAAACTGCCGCGAGCTTACTATAGCTAAAGAGCAGACAATCTCACGGTATATTGTTTACCTAGAATCGCGAGGAATTGCCCCCCAACTATGTGAGGTAGCAGATATGGCAGAGAAACTACTGCGCGTACGAGGTGGTCAGCTTTTGGTCAAGAACTAACCAAAGCAATTCGTATCACGTTCAGACGAGCTCAGAACAGCCTTCAATAGGGAAAATGACCGCCATAGAATACAGCAAGAGGATCCAGAGGGTATTAAAGTGTGGTTCGAGCTCATACGAGAGACAATTGAGAAGTATGGGGTATCTTCAGATTACATCCATAACTTTGATGAAACTGGCTTTCAGATGGGTGTAATTGGATCAATTAAGGTTGTCACAGGTTCAGAACGTCGTACGAGACCTACTCTTGTTCAGCCAGGCAATCGCGAGTGGGTTACTGTCATCCAGAGCCTCTGCGATGCGGGATACGCTACCCCACCATTCATTATCTACAAGGGACGCGTCCACATCTCTGCTTGGTACGAAGAAGCAGGTATACCGTACGATTGGAAGCTCTCAGTATCAGAGAATGGCTGGACGAACAATGAGCTTGGTCTGGCATGGTTGAAGCACTTTGATGAGTACACAAAGACGCGTCAGGTGGGGTCGTATAGGCTGCTCATCCTTGACGGCCATGAGAGCCACCTTAACCAAGAATTTAAGGATTACTGCCTCGTACGAAAGATCCTTACCCTCTGTATGCCTGCTCATTCATCGCACATACTTCAGCCACTTGACGTTGTCTGCTTTTCGCCTCTTAAGCAGAAGTACTCTCAACGCGTACGAGACTTGGCACGCCACCATATCTGGCATATTGACAAGGAGCGCTTCCTTCCAGCCTTTCGAGACGCGTTTTTTGACGTGTTTACATCCGACAATTGCAAGAAGGCCTTTGAGGCAGTAGGGCTAGTCCCTATCGACGCGCAGAGAGTCATTGATCGTCTTGACGTACGTCTTCACACCCCGCCACAGCAAGGCCAGCTAGAAACACCCTGGCAGTCTAAAACACCTAGTAATTCGTACGAATTTGGGTCACAGTCAAAGCTTGTAAGAGATTCTATCGTACGATCGCCAACTACTGCACAAGAAGGCTTTTCAAAGCTTATCAAAGGGGCTGAGGAGATGCTACATGAGAATGTGCTCATGAAGGCCCGCGTACGAGAGCTTGAAGAGCAATTAGCAGCAGTGACAAAGCGCCAGGGGCGCAAAAGGAAGCGAATTCAGACAGGTGGGACACTAGACTTTGGTGTAGGGGCATCGCAGGTAGCTGAAAGTAGTTCTACCAGTCGTACGACATCAAAGAAGGCACGTGGTGGGGGTAGTCAAGAAAGGGCTCTACCAGGTCAACGGCACTGTAGAACCTGTGGGAGAGCAGGCCATAACGCTCGTACGTGCCAAAAAGATGTAGAAGAAGATTCTCTTTCAGATACAAGTGAGTCGTACGAAGCATCTATAGCTAGTGTAGAGTAATTCAAGTTTTCGTACATAAAGTTCGCGATGCCAAGAAAAAGTGGCACACTCGGTGATGTGGCACTCTCGGTGATAGAATACGTTAATCAAGGTGAGCACTAACGTGTTTTATCAGTAAGCGGCCCACATCAGTAAGTGGCCCACCCCACCAAACTTGACGCGACGCTCTACGCAATCACTATAATGCCACGACAACAACGCTCTATACAGACCTCTCGTGAAGCTAGAGTACTTCTAGCATCTCGTGCGCTTCAAGAGAAACGTGTAACAAACCAGCGTCAGGCTGCCATGCTATACGACGCTCCACGAACGACGCTCCGACGACGCCTCCGCGGTACCCAGCCACGATCAGAGACAGCCTCTGTCAATCGCAAGCTATCGCCTATTGAAGAGCAGTCTCTTGTACAATGGATCCTAGAGCTTGACCGACGTGGTTTTCCACCCCATATCATCGACGTACGACGAATGGCAGACGCGTTACTCGCTGCGCGTGGCCAGAATCCACCTCCACTACCTGTTGGCAAATGTTGGGTGTCGCGCTTTATCCAAGGCCAGCCAGAGCTCCAGACAAAGTGGACTAGATGATTGCATAGTCAGCGCGCCTCCTACGAGGATCCTACTATAATCGCAGCGTGGTTTAAGCTAGTAGAGGAGACGCGCCAGACGTACGGCGTCCTTGACCAGGATATCTACAACTTTGACGAGACTGGATTCGCGATGGGCGTTGCTGCAACGTCAAAAGTAGTCACTAGTGCCGATAGAGTTGGCAGAGCAGTCGTCGTCCAGCCAGGTAATCGCGAGTGGGTGACAGTGATCGAGTGCATTAACGCGTCTGGCTGGTGTCTTCCACCATTCATAATACTGCGTGGTAAAGTCCACCAGTCTAACTGGTACAACGAGCTCCCACTTAACTGGACAATCGCCGTCTCAGACAACGGTTGGACGACAGACGAGCTTGGTGTAGAGTGGGTGAAGCACTTCAACCAGCATACAGCCGCTCGTACAGCTGGAGTCTATCGTCTTCTTATACTAGACGGCCATAGCAGCCACGCCACGCCAGAGTTTGATCAGTACTGCACTGAGAATAAGATTATCACTCTCTGTATGCCGCCTCACACGTCGCACCTCCTCCAGCCTCTTGACGTAAGCTGCTACTCTCCACTAAAGCGCGCGTACGGACGCGAGGTCGAGGAGCTCGCCCGCCACGGCGTCTACCATGTTGATAAAACAGACTTCCTCTTAGCCTATACACGGATCCGGCCGACTATATTCACGCAGCAGAATATTCAGGCAGGCTTTCAGGCGACAGGGCTTGTCCCTCTTTGTCCAGATCGCGTCCTGTCATCGCTAACTGTTATCCAGACGCCGTCTCCACCTCCAATAGCTATAGATAATAATATTACAGCACAGGCAGCAGCACAGACAGAAACACCACATACAGTAGCAGAGCTTCAGCAGCAAGTACGCTATCTCCAAGAGCGACTGCGCCGGCAACCAGAGAGTCCAACAAGTATTGCAATACGCCAGCTTGCTAAAAGCGCTCAGCTTGCAATGCAATCAGCGACGATACTTGCAGAGGAGAATAAGAAGCTACGTGAAGAAAATCAGCGTCAGCGATAGAAGCAGGATCAGCAGCGTCAATATATTGCTTCTGGTGGAGCTCTTCAGGTGCAACAGGCTCAGCAGCTTGCTGCAGAGGCAGAAAGGGTGGTTGTAGAGGCTGAACAGGGTGAGAGTAGTCAGCGACGTCAGCGCGCGCCGCCGACGTGCACAAAGTGCCACGTTCAAGGTCACACAAGAACTCAGTGTAGAGCTAGATAACAAATTATATTTTCTAAGTTTTATCTTATTTTATTGCGGCGTTGCGGCTCAATTGCGTAGAGAGTCGCGTCAAGTTTGGTGGGGTGGGCCACTTACTGATGTGGGCCGCTTACTGATAAAACACGTTATATCAGTATAAGCAACCATAGTAAGAAGATAACTACGTAGTAGCAGGTAGGCTGATCAAACAGCTCTTCAGCTCAAAGGTGGGAGTTGCGCCAAGAAGAGTTGCGCCGAAGCGCCGAGATTAGCGTCAGACAATACTTTTGAAAGGCACCTCCGCAGATTGTTTCATTTTAATTTCTATTTACTATTGTAGTTGTGTTGTAATAGTCATGTATGGTTGTGAAGTTGGAGAAGTCTTGGCATGGTGAACCACTCGCTATACAGAGACGTTATGAATAATCAAGATTTTCTTGAAACCAGCAGACCGTACCTTTCACAAACGATCGGCATTGAAAAACACCGAGTGTGGCCCGTGTTGAAAATTGAAGACAATCGCTCCCTTTTCCGTTGTTTTCTGTTCCTCCTGACCATTATTGCGAGAGCACCACAGTGTTGCAACTGCTCTCGACAAAGCGCCGCCTAATCCGATTAGATGATATTGCAGGAGTTTTTTTTTCGGGCTGCGGATCAACTAACATGCATTCAGAAGTACACGCAACCTTGCTACTGAGGTTTGGGTATGGACACAGCCACGCCACTGCTAAGCACTAACCCCAAGTGACAACACACGATGATCCGAGTGGTACGGAAACAAGCCATATCCATGAACGTACCCAAATATGTACATCAACGCCTTCGTAACGTTATCTTCATCCAGTCATTTGAAAACACGATACGAATTTTAGTGGGGTAGAGCCATGGTATCATGACATGACGCCCAAAAGGGCCATTGCAATTCTATCAAAACGGCAGAGCAGGCGCAATCATTAGCAAAAGAGACTTTTGCCTTTACTCCGTTTCGCGCATTACCAAACTCCCCTGTAGTTCCCCAACAATTTCAAAGAGGTCTGGGATCTTGCAGCGGCATCGCCTTCAAGGCTCATGACGGAAGTGGGTCAGCGCTGACGCTTACTATTCTGAAATACGAGCCGCCGCGCGGAACAGATTTCAAATGATACGAATTAATCTTTTGTTATAACCTTCAACTGTTCGCTGCTACGATACTCGAGCAACAATGTTGATCAAAGATAGGATATGGATTGCTTACGTGTGCATAGCCATCGGTCTGTTCTATACGGCATTTTTGGTGTTCAATAGCGGCAAGATACAGTACACCACTTTGACGGACTGGCCACTGTTTGGAAGCAGCGATACAGCGCTTGGGAAGGAAGAAACCGATTCTTTGAGTTCATCTCCGGCACCTGAATCGAACGACGCCACAACTCTGCCGACTTCTTCACAGGGCAGTCCGACACTCGCGATCGCGACTTTCCTGACCGGCCAAGCCAACGACGACACCTACTTCAATCTGACTCGTCTGCTTGCGTATCAGTTATTGCAAGTGCCCGAGACGCGCATTGAAAACCCCGACATTGGCTTTGTTGTCCTCTGCGGCACCAAGCTGCCCGAAGCGAAACGCGAGATCCTCCGCAAAGACGGCGCAACCGTCATCCCGCTCGAAGACGTGACGTTACCATCATGGATCCACTCCTCTGAGCCACGATGGTCCGAGCAATTTACCAAGCTGCGCGTGTTCGAGCAAACCCAGTACTCGCGCGTACTCTACATGGACGCCGACTACATGATCATGCACCGCATGGACGAAATATTCCAAGAGCCCATAGTCGCACAGCTCACTCCCACACTCTTCATACGTAAGGAGGAAATCAAACAAGATGAAGGGCCACTACCGAAACAATGGCTCTTCGCCGGCCGCTCCGAGAACGGCGGACAAGGCGGCTTCGACCATTTTGTCCCACCCATACAAACCAACTACGCCAATGGCGGCTTTTTCATGGTAGCGCCGCAGCAGGAAATGTACGACCACCTCATAAACGTGATGCAGATTGGGGGCCGCTTCGACACGCAATATATGGAGCAGGACATGCTCAACTATGTTTTCCGCAGAGACGGGCCCATGCCTTGGCGCGAGCTGGATTGGAAGTGGAGTTCGAATTTTGCGAATCAGCGCGATGTGGATGGCGGGGTGCATGCGTTGCATGGCAAGTTTTGGGATGAAGGGCCGGATGCTGTGCGGAAGAAGTTTAGGGATCTAGTGTGGCAGATGGAGGAACGGGATGTTGAGAGGGAGAAGGTGGGGAAGGTGTGAAGAGGTTTTATGTGTGATACCCATTTTGTAAAAATGTTAATAATGTTATAACAGTATTTATAGATGTTCGGTAAATGTATTCTTATTGATGTAACGTAATGTAATGTGGTGTTTGGAGATGGTTAACAACGTAGTATAGAATTATTTGATAGCTTACAAAGACACGGGAAACAGGACTAGATACAAGCGATGTTGGCGTACTGTTTCATCTAATTTCTGGTCTCGGGAGGATTGCAATTGGTGTGGTGGGTCCCCGTCTATTAATGAATGGCTGACGATAAATTGATATCACTCTGGTGAATGGATTATAGAATGTTCCTTGGTCGGGATGTCTAGAAACACATTTAGCACAGATGTCTAAAATCATGTGCATTTACACGTTCATCCTGATATGGCTTGATACTACATCAATACATGTATGTTTGTATCCTAATGTAGATCACGTGACCTGGTGTTGAGTTGATGCGGATCGGGATGTGGGAACCCGATGCTCCGTCGGCAGCCGGTCCACGGGTTCGGTGAGTCTTGTCAGGCATCAGAGTGCTGAGGTCTTCTTAGACCTGAAACACACGACATGAAAACGTAGTCAAAGTCTTGCAGCACTCGGCATATGATTTTTCCGTGTAGATACATGTGAAATGAAGCAGAAGCATGGTGTCAAGCCCATTGATATCCCAATAGGCTACAGGGGTAGCTCGTGTCGTCTAAGCGGCAGCGGCGTTAGCGGGGCTAACTGGGAGTGATTATATCATGTAGTTGGTCCAAGCTTCCATGTCAAATGTGCAGTTCGCGCCGCGTCTGCCTTCAACCCCGGAATCCTCGCCGCCTTTGGACGTCTTGATCTGCCTCAACTCTGCCACACCAGAGTAAGGCAATCAGCACACTTACACAACCCAATCGATGCAGGTGCAACAACAACAGACGCCCTTTCTCCCCGCTGCCCGGCTTGCGCATGGCTACCTGACGGCCTCGAGGCTTGACCGACAGCCATTATGCGGTAATCCCGAGGGTTGGGGCCCAATCAGCCCCATACGATACGACTTCACCCCGTGTTTCCTCGATGTCTGGATAGCTGTCGTAGCCGTGTTTGGTGTGTTGGGAGGAGCGGGCGCGTTATGGTATCTATATAGGCATTGCTCACCGCAACCGGTGAAGCGCAACTGGCACTTTTACGCGAAATTGGTATGCTTCACCTTTTGTAAATATCAACGTCATGTTTTTTTTGACAGGTGCTGACACCCATCGTTCTAACAGACAACTATCGGAGCTCTCATTGGCACAACCGCTACTCAGGCAGCCCTCCAGATAGAATACTACAAACACGTCTGGGCAGGCGACTTTCGCTTCTGGACCACCATCGTGACCATTCTCTCCCTTACCGTCATCTTCCACATCCAATATATCGAACATTGGAGATCGCGCAATCCAAACGGCGTCGTGCTCTTCTACTGGCTTCTCCTGCTTATCGCTTACGCTGTCAAGCTCCGCTCGCTCATTTCGCAACAAATCCACCGCGAGCATGTGGCATACTTTGCGGTCTTCTGCACTGGTGTTGGACTGGCAGCATTTTCCTTTGTCCTGGAATGGCTGGTGCCGAAGCGCATGAGCGATTATGATATGCTCGGGGATGACGATGAATGTCCATACGAATACGCCGACATCTTCTCGGTCTTGACCTTTGGTTGGATGACGCCCATGATGAAGAGGGGTTACCAGACTTTCCTTACTCAGGATGATCTGTGGAATCTGCGAAAGCGCGACTCGACTCGACACACTGCATCCACCTTTGAAAAGGCCTGGGAGTATGAGATGTCGAAGAAGCACCCATCGCTCTGGCTCGCCTTGTTCCATTCTTTCAGTGGTCCATACTTCCGAGGAGCCCTCATCAAGACTATAAGTGATGTTTTGAACTTTGTTCAGCCCCAGTTACTCAGGCTGCTCATTACCTTTGTGGCCTCATACCGCACCGAAAGTCCCCAACCCGTCATCCGCGGTGCTGCTATTGCAATTGCCATGTTCGCTGTATCGGTCTCACAGACAGCTAGTCTCCATCAATATTTCCAACGCGCGTTTGAAACTGGCATGCGCATCAAGTCCTCTCTTACCGCTGCCATCTACTCGAAGTCGACCCGTCTGTCCAACGAAGGCCGAGCGGCGAAGTCTACTGGAGATATCGTCAACTACATGGCTGTGGACACACAGCGTCTTCAGGATCTTGCACAGTACGGTCAGCAGCTGTGGTCTGCTCCCTTCCAGATCGTCTTGTGCATGCTCTCGCTATATCAGCTGCTTGGCGTGAGCTGCTTCGCAGGAGTGGCGGCCATGTTCGTTATGATTCCCGTCAACGGCGTAATCGCACGATGGATGAAGACATTGCAGAAAGAGCAGATGAAGAACAAGGATTCGCGTACAAAGCTGATTTCGGAGATTCTCAACAACATGAAGTCTATCAAACTCTACGCCTGGACTACCGCCTTCGCTAGCCGGTTGAACGCCATCCGAAACGACCAAGAACTCAAGACCCTCCGTAAGATTGGCGCCACTCAAGCCTTCTCGACCTTCACGTGGTCTACTACTCCCTTCCTTGTGTCTTGCTCCACGTTCGGTGTTTTCGTTCTCACGCAAAACCGCGCCCTGACAACCGATATCGTGTTCCCTGCGCTTACACTCTTCAACCTTCTTACCTTTCCCTTAGCTATTCTCCCCATGGTCATTACTGCCATTGTCGAGGCTAGCGTTGCGGTGAGTCGTATTACTGGCTTCTTGACTGCCGACGAGTTACAAGAGGACGCCGTTATCCGCGAGGATGCAGTGACTGAGTTGGGAGATGAGTCAGTCCGCATTCGTGATGCTAGCTTCACTTGGGACAAGAACGCTGAACGCCGGACTTTGCATGATATCAACTTTGCTGCGCACAAAGGCGAGCTCACATGTATTGTTGGTCGCGTTGGTGCGGGCAAGTCTTCACTTCTCCAAGCAGTACTTGGTGATTTGTGGAAGATTCATGGAGAGGTTGTGCTGAGGGGAAAGACGGCCTATGTACCTCAGTCGGCTTGGGTCATGAATGCGTCTGTTAGAGAGAACATTGTCTTTGGTCACCGTTGGGACCCTCAATTCTACGAGAAGACTGTTAACGCTTGTGCCTTGCGCGATGACTTTGCATCTCTGCCTGATGGCGACCAGACCGAAGTTGGCGAACGCGGCATCTCCTTGTCAGGTGGACAAAAGGCTCGTCTCACCTTGGCTCGTGCTGTCTATGCCCGCGCAGACATCTACTTGCTTGACGATTGTCTATCTGCTGTCGATCAACATGTAGCAAGACATCTCATCAACAACGTGCTCGGACCCAAAGGGTTGCTCGCAGGGAAGACCAGAATTCTCGCGACCAACTCCATCCCAGTACTCATGGAAGCTGAAATGATCCTGCTGCTGCGTGAGGGCAGAATTCTCGAGAGGGGTAGCTACGGTCAGCTGATGGCAATGAAGGGTGAAATTGCCCAACTGATCAAGACATCTCAGAACGAAGACCAAGGAGAAGACGACAGCACTCGCATGTCGGACAGCATCATGAGCGACGCAGAGAGCACCGTCTATGGTGGCACCCCCCCTGGCGAAGACGATGAAGAAGACCAAGCTGAAGCCGAAGCAGCCCAGGAAGGCGGTGCGCATCTTGCTCCTTTGAGAGTTGGAGGTGGCACAGCCCGCAAGTCAAGCTTCAATACCCTCCGTCGTGCCAGTACTGCAAGCTTCAAGGGGCCTCGTGGCAAGGTTACTGATGAAGAGGGTGCGCCGCTGAAGAGCAAGCAAACAAAGGAATTCCAGGAGCAAGGCAAAGTCAAATGGGCCGTTTATGGCGAGTACGCAAAGACGAGTAATCTTGTAGCTGTCGGTATCTATCTGATGCTCCTTCTTGGGGCCCAGACTACTTCCATTGGTACGTTCAAAGGCTGCGAAGGGGTTGAATGACTGGCTTCTCTGTTTGGTCCGCCATTGAGTTGTCGCTTTCGCATTTCTTGCAGTTCAACGCTAACGCCGCGATACAGGTGCAAACGTGTGGCTCAAACATTGGTCAGATGTCAATCAGCGGTATGGTGGAAACCCTGATGTGGGACGATATATCGGCATCTACTTCTCGTTTGGTGTAGGGTCAGCTGCACTTGTGGTAGTACAGACCCTCATTCTATGGATCTTCTGCTCGATTGAGGTATGTATCTGCTTACTGGGTTAGCTTGGCTTGTGTTTACTGACACCCCCATGTAGGCTAGTCGCAAGCTACATGAGCGGATGGCTTTCGCGATATTCCGCTCGCCAATGAGCTTTTTCGAGACAACGCCTGCAGGACGCATTCTTAACCGCTTCTCAAGGTAAGTCGTCATTCTTACTTGGGGCAGTTTCAATGGATCGGCCTTTGTTTTCTCATGAACTGTTCGTTGGAAGATTCCGCGGAGGACTCTTCTTCGGCTCTAGCGTGTATGCCGACATTTGCTAACTTCACGTACCAGTGACATCTACAGAGTAGACGAGGTGCTAGCGTAAGTCACTTCCCATTCCCTAACGCACTTGCAGCAGATTGTCTAACGTACGCTTGTAGCCGAACGTTCAACATGCTCTTTGTTAATTCTGCTCGAGGTATGCAGCCACCCCGCACCCAACCCGGTGTGTAACACTTGACTGACCGATGTAGCCGGGTTTACCCTTGTCGTTATCTCATGGTCGACACCAGCCTTTGTGGCTCTCATTTTGCCGCTGGGCGCGCTTTATCTCTACATTCAGCGATATTACCTGCGCACGTCGCGAGAGCTTAAGCGCCTCGACAGTGTGAGCCGAAGCCCGATTTATGCACACTTTCAGGAGAGTTTGAGTGGCATGAGTACGATTCGCGCCTACAACCAACAGAAGCGTTTCGAGATGGAGAATGAATGGCGCGTTGATGCTAATCTACGCGCATACTACCCCTCCATCAGTGCCAATCGATGGCTTGCAGTTCGTCTAGAGTTTCTTGGCTCGGTTATCATCCTGGCTGCTGCGGGTTTCGCCATCATTTCCGTCTCGAGCCACAGCGGACTTGACGCTGGTTGGGTCGGTCTGGCCATGTCCTATGCGCTCCAGATTACACAGAGTCTCAACTGGATCGTCCGGCAGACCGTTGAGGTGGAGACCAACATTGTCTCTGTGGAACGTGTGCTTGAGTATGCCGCATTGCCCAGCGAAGCGCCCGAAATCATCTCCAAGAATAGACCACCAATCAGCTGGCCAGCACAAGGCGCTGTTGCTTTCAACAACTACAGCACTAGGTACCGACCTGGCCTGGACCTAGTGTTGAAGAATATCAACCTCTCCATCAAGTCAAAGGAGAAGATTGGTGTTGTTGGGCGTACTGGTGCTGGCAAGAGTTCACTTACCCTTGCGCTGTTCCGTATCATCGAACCCACAGAGGGTTTTGTAAGCATTGACAATCTCAACACAAGCACCATTGGACTCTTGGATCTTCGTCGACGTTTGGCTATCATTCCCCAAGATGCCGCGCTCTTTGAAGGCACTGTACGCGACAACTTGGACCCTGGGCATGTGCACGATGATACCGAGCTTTGGAGCGTCCTAGGTATGTTTTCTCTATACTCAATAAGATACAATAGCTAACGATCATCCCAGAACACGCCCGCCTCAAGGACCACATCGCCTCCATGCCCGGCAAGCTCGACGCCACCGTCAACGAAGGTGGCTCTAACTTCTCCGCTGGCCAACGCCAACTCGTCTCGCTTGCTCGCGCCCTGCTCACCCCCTCTAACATCCTCGTCCTCGACGAAGCCACGGCCGCCGTCGACGTCGAAACAGACGCCATGCTCCAAAGCACCCTCCGCGCCCCCATGTTCAGCAACCGCACCATCATCACTATCGCGCACCGCATCAACACTATCCTTGACAGCGACCGCATCATCGTACTAGATAAGGGTGAAGTCAAGGAATTCGATTCCCCCGCTGAACTTGTGAAGAGTAAGGGGTTGTTTTACGAACTTGTTAAGGAGGCAGGGTTGCTTAATGCGTTGGATATTTCGCAGGCTTCACTGTAAGGGTTTAATTCGTAGTGACTGTTAAGTAGATAGGGCGAATGAGGGGAAGATGGTGTATTATCATTAAAAAGGAAAAAGAAAGTCTTGTATATTTGGATTCCAAGGTGTAATGATATGTAGAAATCATATGCGCATTCCGAGGTTTACTTCTTTTTTGTTTTTTTGTTGGCTATATACAAGCTTGTTAACCGAGCGTAGTCCGCGGGGGGCGGAAGCGGAAGAGAAAATTATTCTTTTTTAGCTTCCTTTCTTCTTCCTTTTGCTTCTTTCTTGATTTATTTTCCCGCTTCGTGCCGTGCCGTACCGTTCCGTGCCGCTTGGTGGCTTGGTATGAGAGTTTTAGGTTTGCTGTAGGGGTGTGGGAATTTTGCGGGAAAAAACAGAGGGAGATGGCACATATAGGGGTGCATGGGATATAGCAAAGGAATCACAGTGAAGAAGGAAATGGGAGAGCGTATTATGTGTTGGAATATTCTTGATTTGAAGGTTCAGAAACTGAGGTCGTGGATTTGTGTACTGTTCGATTTATATTTCAAACGCGCTTCTGATGTGGGGTTGAATCTTGATTCAAATGTGTTTTAGAAGCGTGCAGGTGTATGCATGGTGGAGATGGAATTTGCATTCCTTATCTTGTAGTTTTACAAAAGGAGGATCACGTTGGGATGTAGGCAGTATGTTACGCTGATTTCTCTACCTTGAAACCGAAGATAGAGAAAAGGTCATGTATGAGATGTCCACGTTTCCTTGTTTTTTGTCTTTGGCGCTTAATTGAGGTGTAATGGTAGAGGTGTTGTCTCGTGTATTGAGTTTTGACTTGCTTTCTTGGATAGCAGAGATGGTAGTGGCAGTGAATCATTTGAAGCTTATATTATCGCAGACATGTGCGGTGTTTTGTATGCTAGCACCAAAGCAGAATCTCAGAGATTATTCAGATGTCAGTGTTGAACTAGAGACATGCGTGTAATCTCATTTCCTGTCTACGCTTCATGCGGATGTGGCGTAATCAGCACGTTTCATGACCACAACAAATCTCGATGAGGCACTGCTGACACAAAAGTGGCAGTCGGTGAGCGGACGAATTTTGAATTGAGCGTCCTTGTGTCACATTGCATACACGAGGCTCTTTGCTCCTGACTCGGTTGTGTAACCTCGCGTGGAGAAACGTTACGCCTTCCGATGGCTGAAGGGTGAGCCTTGGATCATTATGCACCTTGAGGTAGCAAGGAGTGAAACGAATGGCTGGGGGAAGTGGATGAATATCCGAACGGGAGTGCCATCTGCCGGCGGAACGGTTGCAGCCACACCGCGTTGCTGGGGTAGGTGAATTCCTGTGTGGCGGCATGAAAGTCGTGGAATGGTGCATTGCATGATCTCCGCACCGCTAGTCTAGTGTGCTCCCGTTACGGTAGGCGCCGCGTTCCAGAATATTTGTTACAGATGGTCGTCATAGCCAGATTCTTTCGACTCGATGCGAAGTCATGTGGTTATGAGCGGATAATCAGTTGTCCAACATTCAGAGTAGAATAAGAGATAGGAAGACGACATTCTACGGCATTCTACAGCAGGTGGTGTCTATATTGAAAACAGTAAGTTTTGGCGAGGTTAGTGAAGTTGCTTATGCATTATGTCTCTTGATATCGATCGGTCATGCTTCATGTCAGATTGGAAACAGGATCTTTTGCCGGCCACCTGGTAAGCGATCTCGCGGTACACTGGTATACGAGATCGAGCCAGATTTATGGGAAATCGGTGATGACTCGTCCGGAATGAGATTTAGTAACAGACTGTCGGAAAATGATATTTTTTTTAGTTGATGGACTTTTGGACGCTATTGCAAAATCTTCCAGCAGTTGCGACGCGTGCCCATTTATACTTGGCCATTCGAAGTTCGGATGAACTGTATGTGTCTTAAACAGGTGTACAAGGGTGGCAGGTGATAGGCGAGGCGGTAATGCAAAAGTCCTCGGAAGTGCTGCTAACTGTATCATACCAGGCATACTGATTGTCAGATGCCGCTAAACCCTGCAAGAGCGCTGCTTGAATGGTTCGCGTGGGGGTGTATGTGGAATTTCAGTAGTAAAGAAAATAGAGCTTAGATCAGAAGTGGTTCATGAATACCTTTTGTTCGAGTGCTTCTTGAATAGAATATGGATAAATTGTCCGAAGCTGCAAAAGGGAGTCAGCCGGAGGCACCGGTTTTACATAATAGTCGGACGGGATTCGAAGATCTGCATAGTGGGATTGAGCGATAACGGCTCCATGCACGTCACTGTCGTCTGTACCGCCTTCTGTAAGTATCCTTGCGGTGAAAACGTCTAGGACCCTGGCATAGTCTATCGCTCATCATTTTACCATTTGGACTTGGGAAACCTGCAGAAGACCCAAAGAGGGTTACAAGGTGTGTCTGGGGATGTAGCCAGCGCGAAATAGCGTCTCCACAAGCTTTGATGGAGGAAGAACTGTTGGCTAGAGCCTCATATAACTGTACAGCTGCTATTGCTGATCAAGACGCATCCGCGGACCCCCGTTTTATAGCAAATTCCCTGAGTGTTTGCCGTCAGGGGTCGCGAAAAGGCTTGGTTGGGAGGCCGTGAGTTGTAGCAGCGGATGGTTGTGATAATTCTATAGGCCCGTGCCAGCTAGACATGGGTTCCTAGAGGGCACAGTTAATAACATCGGTCCTATTGCTGTTGTCCCTCTGGAAATCCTGTTCGCTGCCTTCTATCCTTGATACTGGAATCCTGTCCTAGTTCGTCATATCAGAACGGTCCTCACAAGATCGGTCAGTATCGTGGCTAGTGTGTCACGCTCCTTTTCCTTGACCGAGTTAGGCTGGTCGAACACGCCTTCGAGTTCGCGTTGATCTGACTTGGGAAGCGGAGAAGAGCACTGTTGGTTTGAAAGCTGGGACACAGAGTAGATCTTGCTCCTTCAGGTAAGCATTGTTCACACAAAGAGCTAAGTGAAGTTTGCGAAGCCAGATGCCATGTCCCGCAGGTCATGTGTGAGCCATCTTGACCTCATCTGTTTTGTTAGTCTGTGCTGTATATGAGGTTTTGCTTACAGACGGGTTATATGTTGGATTGATATACGGGCTCATCATGATTTAGGATTCTTCACGATTGCGGCGCTATCTTCGACTGCTTTCTGGCATATGCACATATTGATGGGTTAAGGCCTGTTAGTTGCAGCTCAGTATATCATCCATGGCACGGTCACGATCCCGGCCCGTGAACCTACCGAACGGTCAACAACGAATACGGTCGAAGCGTGGCGCTGCAATGGAAGTGGACCAATATGGCGATGATCCGTGGGCGAATGGCGGTGGTGGGGTTGCTCGAAGACCACAGGCAAGTGCATCTCCTTATGTGTCCAGCTCACTAACACTGGCAAGAACGAGGATATATGCTAACTTATATAGGAAAAATCCTCACGTCTCCCCGAAGTACCAGTGGCCATCAAAGAGGATGAATCACGAACCGATGTCGCGATACCTATTCCCATCGCACAGACTTGCTGGAAGGTCACCTCCCCGGGTGGCCACGAGCAGCTGTGCTACGAGCCCATTCTCGGCTTCGAGCACCTGTGGAGCGGTCCAGGACCGTCACAGGGAAATAATACCTGCTTCGATGCCTCGCCTAAAGCCGCTTCCTTACAGCTATGCCAGCCGACTGTGGCCCAAGGACTAGGTAGGGCACCTAGTGAATCCAGAATGCAGTACAATCCACGAAAGAGAACTCGATCCAGTAGACGGAAGCTACGTTCGCAGCCCGTAGCTCAGAGCACAAGCGATAAGGAGGATGGGCGGCCTGGCGAGGATGTCAAGATTACGACTGAGCAGTCATACACCTTCTGCATTGGCGACATTGACGAGTTGAAGAAATTCTTCCGCCGGAGACTTGATGAGCTTACTATGAAACCCTTACGCCCTATTGTTACAGCTTGGATTAAGCAGATTGAGCCTAAGCGGTTAAGCCGTTATGGCCCATACCATAAAAAGCTGCCCAAAGACCGGCCCTCGGAATGCTCTCCACCCTGGTGGCCTCAGGATGTTAACTATGAAGAGCCATCACACCTCGATAAGGCGGGTAGGTAGCCACCCTGATTCTGTATGGGCCAGCAGCTAAAGTTTCTTAGGGCTCTTGACGCTAGCAGTCGACATTATGCTTCAACACCGTCTCATCGACAAGGAAAAGCGTAGAGGTTCTTGGGTAGCGAAACTTCGGCAAGCAGCCCAGTATGCTGTTGAAACAACACCTCCCGAGCAATTCTCTTCATCCAAAGGATCCCAATTTAGTGAGAAGATGCAAAGTCGGGCCCTAGCAGAGATCCTGCCCAACCTGTTCGAGATTGCGCAGCTTTACGAGGACCACTTTGCATGGCACCGCCACTACGAGGGCTCTGGTATTCCAGATCCTGGTAAAGGAAAGCGGGTGACCTGGCAACCGCTCACTAGGCCAGCCCGCCAGTCTGCGACTCCTAGAAAGCGCCCTCGAACAACTAAAGGAGGCCCGGTCCCTAGCTCAGAAACCGGCGCCCAACCTTCTGAAGATGAGGCCGAGATAGACGACTGTGTAACCTCGTCTTACCTGCGCGGCCAAGAACTGGCTTCGGAGCATCCTGAGGGATCTGATATCTTCGGGTCAAAGGAAACTCTACAGCAGACACCCGTCTCGGCCTGTGGAGATACAGCTGCTTCCCTCTATACGTGCCCTTGTAGTACCATTACGACACCCAACGTTTCTTTTGGGCAACCAATACAAGGGCTTCCTTTGGGCGAGAAGATGTACCTAGACGTCAAGATGCCTGTTTGCACACCGCTCCATGATCACATCTACATCAATGGCAGCCATCAAATGCAGTGCTCTGATAGTGACCCAGGGTACAATCAATACTCGGTTCATCTACAGCAAGACGGCTGCCCCCTTTCCAGCGCGTCTCAATCCGTATTTACTTCGTGCTCGACACCATTGTATCACCATCCATTTCCTGCATTTGATGCGCCCTTTTCTCATCCGGTTGAGCATGTAGCATTCCATGACGACGCTTGCTATCATCATGGCTACAAGATGCATATTTCGTCACCGGCTAATTCTCTGCACTTATTCCACGATACACCCAATGATGCTGCCATGGCATGCCAGGCGGAGGCGCCTCGATACTAACATTGCACAACTTGGCGTGTATATATCGGATTGATTTCCAGTCTCTTTTGACTCATGATGCTCTGCATCCACGATTTACAGCCGCGGATATTTCATCAGCTTGGCTTCGCAACTTTCGCATTTTGTTCTACACTGGCAAAGTGATGGCCACAATGCTGGCTGCTTCGGCACATTAGCTGAAACATGTTTCGGATTTCGATTGTCAGATTTTCAAACTTTTTGTTTCCTCAGTCCATCGTGTCTTGCAACATACCCTCTACGACGTAACGCCGCTCACGACTGCATTGCAATGACTTCGGTACACCTTGATGACTGTTTGAAGGAGAAATGTAATTGGGGATTGTGGTAAGTGTTATTGGGCTGGTGGTCTGCTTTTACTGCGAGGCGTCATACATGTAATTGGAAATCATAGAGTTAGCAGAGGAGATGTGTTGGGAAAGGTCATGAAGCAGACGACCACAGTATGAGCTTCTGTAGTACTAAGGGGATGGCGACGTAGCCCAAGCGACTGCACGTTGATAGAAAAGACGCGCAAGCGTCGCACATTATTAGCCAAAAATATTTCGGGTATGTTACATCAAAGAGGGACCCAAGAGCAAGATGCGCAAAAGTGTTGGAGGTCCTGACTACGACTAGGCCCAGAGGGTAGTGTGCAATGGTGCGGATATACAGAGGTACGGTGGTGAGGTGGCAGGGAGCCACACGCGTGCCAAGGCGCTAGTACCGCGTCACAGGCCCAGGCTTGTGAAGTCCATCGCACCTCATTGTTCGCGACTTCAATGGGTCTTTGTTGCATTCCAGCAGCCGCCAGTCGTTCTCAACCCGACTCGGCCAGCAGCATACGCCCAGAACCCCGAATCAAACTCGTTTCCATATCCGACACCAGAGCATTCCGAAGATCTGATCATTGACTGACGTTGCTCACTGATCGCGCACGAAACGCATCTTGTGATAGAGTCGCGACTATGGCGACTCCGCGCGGTGGAAGAGGTGGTGGGAGCGAGAGAGGACGCAGTGGAAGAGGCAGTTACACTCCGAATTCGAACCGTGGACGTGGAAAGAACAACGCGCAGAGCGACGATGAGCGACCGGCGCAAAGCCTTTATACGCGCGGACAGGGACGACAACACACGGGCGGCAGTAGGGGCGGTTCAAATGGCAATGGTGGCTTCAATGCGCGGGTCGGCCATTTCGTTTCTTCGTAAGTTCTCGTGTTTCCTCTGACATGGCTACAGGTCGTGGGCGGACCAAGGGCGTCATCACCCGGATACACTGCACATCATCACCATTCTTGAGACATATGCCAGACGAGGGCTTCCTGTGGCTGCTCGCGGCCTATTCTAACCGGATATCTCTAGGAACGCTTTTGCCTCGAACAAGAACAGCACGCCGAACTTTGCGCCCCACGAATATCAGAAACGTCTGAACTATGTACGAGCTTTTCTACGCATACTTCGGGGCAGCGCTGATAGGACTAGATTAAATCAGAGCGACCCAAGATTCGTGAACAATTCATCAAAAATGGGCTCATGAACCCAGAAGGCCAGATGCGCCTAAGCGACTCAGTCAAGCTCTACGGCATATGCGAGGAAATGTGCCCAGAGTACGAGCGCGTGCGTCGCATCGTTGAGCTAGATGTTAAAGCGCCGGAATGCGTGAGTATCAATTGCAATGTCCAAAGTATTCTCACTGATCTGCGCAGACCCCCGAGACCCAACACCTACCCAGCCGCAGCCAGCGCATACCAGACGAGTCGCGCATGGTCAAGGCATATGCGCGCTCTGCAGCGGGCATGGATGTAGAACTGGTCTCAGAGATTCGCTCGCCCTCCACTTGCCTGGTAAGTCGCCAGCAGCCTCTAAGCAGTAGTTAACTAACTACTGTAGAAAACCCTCAAGTACCTTTTTGGGCGACTGGACGAAGACGACTTCCAATTCCTTCACTCGTGGCTTTGGGACCGAACACGAGCCGTCCGGAAGGACTTGCGCACTCAGCGCATTGAGAACAAGATCGATATCGCAATCCTCCTCACTTCCCTCGAGTACAGCGCCCGTTTCTACATGCTATCGGCTCATCACATGGCTCAGAGTACAAAGGACGATTACTCGCATCAGCAGGATGTTGAGCAATTAAATCAAACTTTGATCTCACTAAAGGAGCGATATGGCGACAATCGGCGAGCTGGCATTGTGTCAGAGAATGAGGCCGAGTTCTGGGCGTATCGCTTGATTTTGGCTCCTATTTATGCCAATACACAGCTCGAGAACGAGTTACATCGCTTGCCCAGCGACCTGCGAAACAATCCACGAGTGAAGACTGCCTTGGAAATCTTCCGCGTTCTCAAAACAATCATCATTCACAGAAACTATGACAATTTCGTTCAATGCCAGTCCAACTGGAAGGTTTTCTGGGATCTGATCAAGTCGCCGAGAGTCTCATACCTGATGGCATGCGCTGCTGCGATCTGCTTCAATAGGGTGCGCCACGTCGTACTCGACTCGGTTTGGCGTGCCTATCGAGTTGGCCAATACAGACATCAAGTCAGTGTTGAAGAGTGGACGACTGGCAAATTGAGAGAAGCCCTGGGCATGGATACTGACTCGGAGGCGGTTCAATTCTGTGAAGCTCACGGTTTCGTGTTTGAAGTGAACGAAGCAGGTCAGACTTTCTTGGATATCAAGCAAAAGAGTTATGAAAGGAAAGCTGTGGTCCTTCCCAAAGCCGATGTCAAACCTCAATTCTTCTCCGCATCGATTGTTGAGGCCAAACGTCACGGCCGTCCACTTTCAGCCGTCATCGCAGGCTTGACAATACAAGAGGCCAAGAAGGGCAGTTTCTCTTTTAACAATGCATTCGCAAATCAAGTTGGTCAAGCGGAAGACCAGACATCATTGTTTGTTCCAGAGAAACCCAACATCTTTTCTCAGCAGTCAAATGGGTCAAAGCTATTAGGTGGCGGTTTCAGCCTCAACCCAACGGCTTCTCCGTTCCAATCCAGCAGTGCACCCGCAGAAAGTCCTAATCCTTTCGCAAAGGCTCCCCAATCGGGCGTGTTCGACCCTTCAAATAATCCCATCAAATTCGCGTCGCCAGCAGATGCGAACACGAACCCGTTTCTTCAGCAAAATAACTCTACGCCTTTCCAATCTGCCCTGCTCCCGCCTTCAACAAATCCCTTCTTGAAACACAGCACTACTCCGCCTCACCCTACAACGTCTGCGACACCAAGCAACCCTTTTCTACCTTCGGCGTTTACAGCTGCACAGTCGAAATTCCAATCACAAGATTCAACTTTAAAACCTGAGCCGGCCCCACCAGCTGAGGCTCCTAAGCCTACTCCCGCATTCAATTTCACTACACCAGGCTTCAACTTTGCACCTCCACAGGAGACTCCAGAACTTGAGGTTTCTTCCACACTAGCAGGGCTACCCCCCCAAGAAGATACCTCCGCACAAGAAGCTGAAGCTAAAGCGCAAAGAGCAGAAAAAGCGCAGCTCGAAGCAGCTGAGAAACAACGACGGGAAGATGAGGCACGGCAGCGTGTGCAAGAAGCGCAACGGGCAAAGCAAGCAAAAGAGGAGGAACAAAAGAGGGAAGCTGCTGCCGCGGTAGAACGCCAACAAAAAGAGCAGGCAGAACGAGAGCGCAGAGCACGTGAGGAGCAGGAGGAATTGGTCCGACAAGCGAGACAACGTCAGGCACAAGAGGAGGAAGCTCGGGCGAAACGACTACGTGAAATGGATTCGGCATTACGTGCGCTTACGTCAGATGTCACGTTTGACCCCCAGGAAGGACTGTTGATGCAGTTCATCGAAAATGCGGTCATCAACATTTCTAATGAAGCTGCAAAATCAGTGGAGATGGAGAGGAGAGTGGCGCATGTGGATCGCAAGTACGAAAATTATTTGGTGGAATTGAAGCGGGCGGGGTTAGCTAAGATTATGGCGGCGGTTCAAAAGAAGAAGCGAATGCAAAAGGCTAAAGAGAGGAGGAGACGATTGAAAGAGCGGCAGATTCGGACGATATCGATGGGAGAGACGGAGCACACAGATGCGTCTGTCCTTGGGCAGACTATTGCCCTGAACCATGAAGCCGTGCCAACAAGTCAGTCCAATGGCTATGCAGCGCCGCAGCAACGTTCATTTAACACTCGGCGTGCTAAACGAACAGAAGAGCGGCGAAACGCGCAGGTCTCCGAAGCAATCAACACAACAAATCTTGACGCAACTCCTAGCAACCCAGGTCCTAGGGAAACAGGCCGTTCTCACAACAATCTGTCAAACACAAACACAAGCAAGGACAGTTCTTCAGCACTGGCTTATTCGCAAGCCTACCGCCAGGCTGCTGCAACGGCACCTATAGATCGAACGGAGACGGACTGGTTTAAACTACGAGCGATGGGCATTGACCCTAGCAAACACCGGAAGAGGAGTTTTGACTTTACCTCTTCCGATGACGAAAAGCCAAAGCTGGCTGAGTCCAAGCGACCTAAGCTGTTATCAAATTCTCCTTCAGTAGAGAGTCAATTACCACCTACGCCTAAGACTATGGACGAAGAGCAGGGTGATCGGGCTGAAGCCATCAAACGATCCTTCAAGGGCTTGACATACACAATATCACCGTCTCAGTCGATCAACGGGGCTGCCTCTATCAGTGGTCGAACCTCATTCAACGACTCTACCAGCAGCCTAATCGAAAGAGCTCGAAGGATAGTGGCCGGCGTCAAGTCCGAAATGCCGCCACCTCCGCACACCAATAGCGCAATGTCTGTTTATAGAGCTGATTCCTTTGACGGAAATGCCAGCCAACTCATTGCACACGCCAAAGGGCTTGCAGGACGTTATGATACAACTTCAAATGTACAGCACGACTGGAGCCGCAGCGTCCCCAATCTTGGCTTCTCAGCATCTCAGAGCCAGCGGTCGATGTATGGTAACAGTAGCTTCGGCAGCACGGTGTCGACCAAGGACCGTCCAGCATACTGGGGACGCACAAGCCGATTTGTACCTCGCCATCTCTACGGCCGTGGTGCGGATGCTGTTCGCGCCTACAGAGTAGAGCAGGGCCTTAGCAAGTCACCCTCCAGCACACGACCGGCTAGTACAGAGCCTATGAGTTTTTCGTCTCCAATCCCAATCCAGCAGTCGTTTGTCCAGCACACGCAGGCCCAAGCCCAGGGCTACAATCAAGAACAATACAGCGACACGGAAGAAGCCAGTGGCGTTGACGTCATTGATGTTGACGCCGAAGACTCAAATGCCGTCATGACCGATGATGAGGAATTTGTCGGTGCACAAAGCTCGTATCCTGGCTCTCAGCTTCCTGCTGCCCAGTCCGGTCATCAAGACTACGATGAAGACGCAGATTCCGAGATGCTGGAAGGCGAGGACGACAATGAACTCCTCGACTACGACGAGTATGACGAGGTTGACGAGGACGAAGAGATTGTAGATGATTTCGACGAAGAGGAAGACGAGTCTGAAGAAGAAGAAGAAGAGGATGATGATGGGGGCGAAAACACCATGAAACCCGGAGCAACCGAAGACGACGCCATTGAGCTTTCCGACTAGGATCTTTTTCTTTGCCAAGGAGAGAATGTATTATATTTTATCCAAAGAAGCGTTTTATATCAGCATAGCGATGGTGTTTTTCTATCTATTTTTATTGTCTTTTACCGTTTTGCTGGTCAAGGACAGGGTGGAACAGTATGCACAGGTGTGAGTAGAAAAAGATACCCAGTTACTAGCTACGGAATGCGGTGCTTCAGCGAGCGGTGTTCAAAAGTAAATGGAAAATAGTTCAGTACTCAAACAAATCTGTCTACCTTTGCAATACACTACACAGTCTTATCACGAACGGCTAAGTGAACTTAAAAGCAAATCTTCAACTACGTAGGATGATACGCCTTATACACCTGCAGCGCCCCCTCGACACTCTGCACCACCCCAAAGAAAACTGTCAAGCACAAAATCACCATGGCAACTCAAAACGTATACCATTGCGCCTTATCCCGCCTATCCCGCCACTGCTGCGCAATCGACCCCCGATGCGGCGCCTCGAACACCCTCTCCAGCGCCCCCAAGTGCTTCCTCCAATATCTAAAGTCGCTAGCTCGACAATCCCTCAATCGGCCTAGTTCCAAAATACGCATATCGACGCCCCCCAGTGCAGGTGAATGCGTGATCCACTCCCTCGTTTTGGTATCGTTGGCCGGGAAAAGCAAGGCCAGTGTATCCAGTGTCTCCGCTGCTAGACCATCTGGTAGCACGCCATCTTGCCATTGCAGAAAGGAAGCGTGGTGGAAGATGTAGAGTTGCTTCCCACCACGCGAGAAGTGTAAGTGGTCTGCTAGGTTATTGGTCCAGGAGATTTCGACGCCGCAGTAGCGGTGCAGTTTGTAGGCTGCCGGGACCTGCGATATGAAGTGCGAGCGGAGAAGGTCTTGCAGGCTGGATGATGGGCACGCCCAGGTGAGGTCCCAGATTCGAGGTTCAGTTGATAGGAATGACGCTATACGTAAGAGACGACGATGGGACGTTTCAGAAAGTGACAGGCAATGCTGTGGTGAACAAAGAGGAAGTCGGGTACTTCACAGCTACACACGTCTTCCAGGCACAAGACGTGGCGACGGAGCCTGTTGTTGGATGGGGCGAAGACACCAGTGTCGACGATGATTCGGATAGCGGTGACTTCGACAACGAAGACCTCGGACTCCTATCGCGACACAGCCAGAGATCGCAAGATTCATTGTCTCCCGACCCATCCAAAAGCACAACCCTCTCCGGCTCATCCCTCCCATCCTCGTCCTCAGAAACAATCGACAGACAAGGCTCAACCACCTCCACCCCACACCCACCTCCTACAAACGCTCCATCTTCCTCCGCTCCCCCCACACCTCCAGAACCCTCCATAAACCGCATAATGCGCACCAAAGAAATCGACCTCCATCACCTCGGCCACTGGACCCCCACCTCCCCGACCTCAACACTCAACCAAGACTGGACCCTCATCACCATAACCAACACCACCGTCCTAGCTTCCCTCTCCAACCCGCTCACCTAGCCTCCTCCCAAACTCCTCAAACCAATCTCAACCCCCCATCCCCCTCACAAAGGCGAAGTAGTAATCCACACAACGTGGGGCTGTCTCCGTGCCTCGCTCCTGGAAACACCCGTGCTACTGCGTTTGCCTGGTAGCAGTAAAGTAGCATAGGTGTTACGGTTTGAGTATAGGGGGAGCCTTGGGTTGGCGGACTGTGGGTCGTTGGTTGTGGGAGCGGGGAACGGGGAGGTGTACGGGCATGTTGTTGCGGGGGCGGCGGAGAGTAGGGTTGGGTATATGGTTTCTGCTGTTGGGACGATGGGGGAGATGGAGAGATGTGGATGGAAGGTGGTGGGGTTGGTGGATTAGAGTGGTGTGGATAAGGTTCGTATTGGTGTATTTAGAGAGTGAGTTTGGTTTAGTGGTGTATTTATGGTAAAAGAGGTTCTTATTATGAGATAATGCTATTTAGATGCTGTTAGAATATTTTATATACGCAAGATCTCATATGAGAGTTATATTTTGAGTTCCAGTAACGTCAATGTATAGCGAATGACAGAAAACGCCAAGCCCCCATCAACTTTGACTATTACACGCGATGCCTCAACCAAATGATTTAAAAAACTCCTCAAAAGAATCTCAAATACAGCTTGCACTTCAGGCTATTAAACGCGACGCAACAATTAACATTCCACGTGCTGTGGCTCTCTACAAAGTGTGCGAAAGTACCCTACGACGAAGACTCATAGGAAAGCCTTCTCGACAAGACTGTGCGCCCAACTCAATGAAACTACTTATAACAGAAGAGGAGGTGATTATAAAGTATTTTCTTGATCTTGATGCACGAGGGTTTCCGCTGCGCCTTCCTGCTATCAAAGATCTAGCTGATTCTTTACTGGCTGCCCACAACCGCGACCCTGTTGGCCCAAACTGGCCAAGAGCATTCATTAAGCGTCGCCCAGAGCTCAAGATGAAGTTTAATCGAAATTACGACTATAAGAGAGCCCTCTGTGAAGATCCTAAGCTTGTGCAGGACTGGTTCCGCCTAGTACAGAATACCAAAGCCAAGTATGGGATCCAGGACGACGATATATACAATTTTGACGAGACGGGCTTCATGATGGGCATGCATAACTCGTCAGCAGTAGTCACAGCCTCTGACCGTCGATCAAAGCCAAAATCTCTGCAGCAGGGCAACCGGGAGTGGGTTACCAGCGTGGTTTGTGTCAGCGCAGCTGGCTGGGCGACCCCACCCTTTATCATCTTTCAGGGCAAGCACCACCTCTCTGCCTGGTACAAGGAAGATAGTCTACCTAGGGATTGGGTTGTTGCAGTCTCTTAGAATGGCTGGACAACAAATGAGCTTGGTATGAAGTGGCTAGAGCACTATAACAGGCATACAAAAGAGCGTACTGTTGGAGCCTATCGCCTACTCATTCTAGACGGTCATGAGAGCCACAACTCAGTCAACTTCCAGCAATACTGCACAGAAGCAAAGACTATTACCCTATATATGCCTCCGCACTCTTCCCATCTACTGCAGCCTCTTGATGTGGGGTGTTTTTCGCCTTTGAAGAGGGCATATGGGCGCCAAGCCGAGGAGCTGATGCGCAATGGGATCAACCATATGACCAAGATAGAGTTCTTACCAGCCTTCCAGCAAGCCTATCTTAAGATAATTACAAAGATAATTACAAAGGATAATATCCTAGGAGGGTTTCGAGGAGCTGGATTGGTTCCACATGACCCAAAGGTGGTGATATCGAAGCTCGATACGGGTCTCTGAGCTTGAAGCAGCTAATGAAGCCGCCACGCGAAGGAGATCACATAAAAGAAGGCGGTTACAGAAAGGAGAGACCCTAACAGTTGAAGAAGGAGAGAGACTGGCAACTCTGAAGGAGTCTAGGGCGCGTGGTAGTGGGAAGAAGGTAAAGAAAGGAGAGAGCGCTGAAGTAGGCGACCCATCGCAAAAGCGCTGTGGACGCTGCGGCGGGACTGGGCATAACTTGCGCACCTGTAAGCAAGA